>JAQZBX010023291.1:0-30935 GCA_029593785.1 Cabassous unicinctus | reverse complement strand
TGTTAGAAGAAAATGTAGAGGAAAATATTTTTATGACCTCAGAAGGAAGATGGAAAAAATATAATAAGCAATAATGCATTAAAGAAAACAGTTAATTTCATTACGTTAACACTCTGTTCATCAAAACACTCAAGTAAAAAACCATATCACAACCTGGGAGGAGATATGTATAACTGAAATAGAATGAGTATCCAGAATATAAAACTTCCATGATAAAAAGCCAAATAGCTCCAAACACAATGGCAGTGGACTTGAAATGGAACCTCACAAAAGAAACGCCACCAATGGCCAAAAACTGAATGAGAATATCTGTAAACTCATTAGTAATCAAGGAAACTTAAATTTAAACCATTACAACATACATTGGGAGAAGCCAAAGCTGGCAGTGTTGAAGGCTGGAGAGGCTGGGGAGAAACAAGAATTCTTATACCCTGCTGAGATAAAGTAAGTTGTTACAACCAAGTTGGAAAACACTTTGGCTTTACCTTGTCAAGTCTGGGCAACACGCTGGAGAAACTCAGATGTCCATAGTAATCACAGAATCATTGTTTTTAACTGGTGAAAAAATAGTACTTACAGGGAATTACTCGGCTGTTCATCGGCAGAATGATGTAAAAAGTTGAGAGTTGCATGTGTCAAAAAAATGGCATAAACCTTTACACACACATTGTACCAAAGTCAATTTCCTGGTTTTGATACTGTACTATAGTTATATAAGAGGTAATCATAGGGAAGCGGGTGTGGCTCAATGGATAGAGCTCCCGTTTACCATATGGGAGGCCCCGGGTTTGCTTCCAGGGGCCTCCTTGTGAGGGCAGGCCAGCCGGCCCGCGCGGCGCTGTGGGCTGATGCAGCAAGACCTCACAGCAGGAAGCGGGTGTGGCTCAATCGATAGAGCCCCCGTTTACCATGCGGGAGGCCCCGGGTTCGCTTCCAGGGGCCTCCTTGTGAGAGCAGGCCGGCTGCGTGGCGCGTTGATGCAGCAGGACCTCACAGCAAGGGGGAGATAAGCAGACATGGAAGAAACACACAGCGAATGGACACAGTAAAACACAAGCAGCAAGGGGGGGATAAATAAATAAATAATCTTAAAAAAAAAAAAAAAGTAATCATAGGGGAAAACTGGGTAAAGTGTACAGGCGACCACTCTGTAGGAGTTTTGCATCTTTCTTTGTATAATTTTTTTCATAATATAAGTTAAACACTTTTTGAGAGCTGTTTTCTTGAAGATGAAGTACTGCCAAGCCATTGAAATAATGAACTACTGCTGCAAACAACAGGATACATCTGAAAAACATGAGATTGAGTGAAAAAACCCGATTGCATAAAATAGATACAACATAAAGCTCAAAACACATAACCTAAGTAATATCTATTTGTGTCTAGAGCTACATAGTGATAAAACTATCAAGAAAAGCAAGTGAATGATAGAGACAAAATTGAAGGTAACATTTGGGGAAGGGTTTGTGAATAAGGAAAGGGACTCAGAAGTCTTCAAAGGTGACCATTACATTCTTTTTCTTAGGTTTTTATTTTCAGTCACTATTTTAGAAGAGCTTCTTTTAAGAAGTCTTTAAGTTACAAACCTGATCTTACTTTAGCATTTAACAATCAACTTTACTGAAAAGAGTAAAATTAAGTGAAAGTTCTATGGAGTTCAGCAAATATGTAAACATCCAAGGGCAGACTTGGTTTGAGGTTAAGTTCTGGTCTGACTCTGACTTTGGAAGAGTTGGCTTTAGTCAGTGGTTCTTGAAGGATGGTCCCAGGACCAGCAGTGTCAGCCTCCTCTGGATAATTGTTAGGAATGCAGATTGTCAGATCTCACCCCAGGCATACTGAATCAGAAACCCTGGGGGAGGAGTCAGCAAGCTGTTTTGTTTTGTTTTTTAAAGATTTATTTTATTTATTTATTTACCCCCCCTTGCTGCTTATGCTTGCTGTGTCCATTTTGCCGTGCATTTTTCTGCCTGCTTGTCTCCCTTTGTTGCGTCATCTTGCCGCGCCAGGTCACCACGCCACGCGGGCCGTCAGCTCACAGGGTCGGCCGGCTTGCCTCCCATATGGTAAATGGGAGCCCAACCACTTGAGCCACGTCTGCTTCCCAGCAATCTGTTTTAACATGAGCAAGCCCTCCAGGTGATTCTGATGTGTGTGAACTTTTGAAAATCACTAGTAAATTCAACTTTCTCTTTTATAAAATCAGTGGATAAAACTAGATAATTCCCCCCCCTCCCCAGAGTGTGGTGCATAAACTACTCATCTTAGGCAAGATGTTTTTAGTTGTTACATATATGAGCATTTTCAATTTCACTAAATAGCTATTTATTTTAATGTTTGTTAGAAAAATATAAATAGCTAATCAAGCTTCATATATGGATAAGTTTAAAAATAAAGAAAAAGAATCAATTTAAACTTGATGTAAATAAAAAGAGTAAGCCAAAATAGAGATATGAAGCTATTACAGAAATTATGGAGTTGGTTCTCAAATATTGAAACTTCAGTAACCCTGAATTGCATGAATCTACAAAATATTTTCCTTTCTAAAAGTTAGACCTTATCTTCCCATTTCTCTAACAGATTTGCCTGCTTAATTTTATTTTTTAAAATTTAAGCTAATGTATTAAAATTTTAGTCCATGATTCTTGGGCAGGGAGGGCAAATGATCTGTCAGTGTGCTTTTGTCTTGGGGAAAACTTATCTGAGATTCCAAATTTAATCGTGGCCAAAGAACATTCAAATCATCAAAATTAAATATATTAAGCAGAAATCTGTTTTGAAAACTCCGTTTAATTTTAGAAGCACTGTCTTCCTTTCTCTGCTTGTAGTATTTATAGTGGAATACACAGATGTTTTTACAGAAGAAGTGAAATAAGATGTGGGGGAACAGTAACCAAAGTTTTGATAATTAGGGATTTATACTTTGCAAAAGCCTACACAAATTATAAATAGTTACATCATCACTTATCACAGGCATTTTTTTTAAACAGCTTTAAGTGTAATTCACATATCATACAATTTACCCATTTGAAGTGTACAATTCAGTATTGTCACACAATTGTGCAACCATGACCACAAACAATTTTAGAATGTTTTCATCATCCCCCAAAGAAACCCCATATCCATTAGTAATCACTCCCCATTTCCCCACCATTGCCCCAGGCAACCACTGTTCTACTTTTTGTCTCTATGGATTTGCCTATGCTGAAGATTTCAAATAAATGTAATCATACAATCTGTTGTCTTTTGTATCTGGCTTCTTTGACTTAGTATACTATTTTTAAGGTTCATCCATGTTGTAGCATGTATCGGTATTTCATTCCTTTTTATTGCTGAATAATAAATTCCATTGTATTATAATACCATATTTTGTTTATTCATCCATTGATGTGCATTAGGTTTGTTTCCATTTTTTGATTATATGATAATGCCTATGCTGTTAGGAACACTTAGGTACAAGCTTTCACATGGACACATCCTTTTATTTCTCTTGGCTGTCGACCTAGGAGTGGAATTGCGGGGTCATACGGTAACTCAGTTTAACATTTTGAGGAACTGACTTGATCTAAAAAGGATTCTGTCAATGAAACTAAAATTATGACTTTATTTAACACTAAATATATTTCTATTCTAACTTTTTTCATTTTAAAATCAATTATATTGATACATATTCATAAAGCATACAATCCATCCAATGTGTACAATCAGCGGTATTTGGTATAATCACATCACTTCAATCATTATTAGAGCATTTTCATTACTCCACTATTCTAATTTTTTAAAAAGGTACCAATTTTGTTTGTCAAGGGTTTTACACAAAATACCTCTGCAAATGATGTTTGGCAAAAGCCATCACTAAAATACATGTTTTTGAAAACGGCAGCTTATAAACTGCTATTCTACATCACAATTTATCATCATTTATCAAAATTGTCACATCCTTCTGTGACACGTTTCTTTCTATGCATATTTTATTGCTGCCTGTGTCATTTAGCTTTTGGGGAAAAAATGGCATGGAATCTGCTTCCTGAATTGAAATTCATGTTTTGTTTTGTTTTTTGGTTGACTTTTACAAATAAATTATAGGTTGTTAAGAAACTGATAGTAGTTTTCTTTTAAAATTCCCATTTCATCAACACTAAAAACATGTTTCTAAAATGAAAACATAAGATTTTGAGGTCTAGCTACTTCTGGGACTTTCTATTCTCTTGTGTTGTCCTATTAATATTTTCAACTTTTAGGATGAGATACTTTCTTGTATATTGATATTTATATTTAATAAACTGTTATTGTTTGACTTTGTCTTTATCATAATGCTTTCTTAAAGCTTTCGTGCCAAATTGGCTGTCTTTAAATTCATTTTCGGGATAGGTCTACAAGATGTTCTCTTTTTATATCTACTTATGAAATTAGGTTTTAGTATCATGTTGTAAGAAAGAGATATTCCTGGGGGAGGGGGGGACCAACTTAAAATAAATGCAGCCAATAACTGAGATAATAGAAACTAACAGTTTAGGGAAAAAAAGGCCCCCACGGGAGGAGGAAGAAAAAATATCAGTTAGACTTGAAAGGAGTATATTTGTTTATTGGCAAAGTGTGGCCTTTCATTGCCACACCAAAGAGAAACAAAAAGAATAGGCAACATGAGGGATTCAGTGTCCTTGCCAATAAGTAAGACATATCCTTTGTCTCTGAACACAGAACTGTATGGTTCTACAGGGAGAGCAGTTGAAATGGTTCATCCTTGGTCATACATCTGATAGGGATAACCTAGCCTAGACACAGCATAGTAGAGCAATGGATGTTTATAATGAAGACCTGAAGCTTCATAGTCACCGGGGAAGTAGACCCTGAGATAAACTATAGTGTTCAGGATGCTTATTAGGGAATGCTCTTGAGAATAACACTGTGGAAGGGAGGCAAAGGAATCAAGATTGGACAGAGGGAAAAGTCAAGGTGCTCCCTCAAGCCAACCTCATAGGGAGCTTTAGAGCTGAAATGACCCATCAGAGTAGTTGCACGCTGGGCCAAAATGACCAAACCTTTTTATCCCACCTCCATCCGTCTTTGGGTGGGTCTGCTCCCCTCTCCCCAAAGTTGGTGATGTTGGTTGAGGCAGCTTTGTGCAGCTGAGGCAATTCCTAACAGCGTCACAACGAGGGCTGTCCTGACAACACACCCAGCAGCTGAAGCAAGAAGTTCTTCCTTGAAGATTGGTCCCGGTGGTACTTCTCCACATCCGCCCCACGAAGTCAGTCACCATCTTCTTAACCCTTCCAAAAGCTTTTAAAAATACATATGTTTTTCTGATTATAAAAGTAGTACAATTGGAAACAACCTAAATATTCATTCAATATGGGAATGGTTAAGTACATTATTTCACAGCTTTATAATTAAAGACAATGTAGCATTAAAATGATGCTACGTTTATGTATATTGACAAGAAAATATGTCCATAATATTAAAGTGAAAATACCAGGTTGCAGAACTACATAAACATTTATACTATGATCCTATTTTTATTTATAAAAAGCTATACACGTGCATCCAGTACACAGACACGCCTACGTTCACTAAATGTTTAACCCTCTGAAGATTGGATTGAGGTGAACAAGAAGAGAGGAATGGTATCTTTCACTTTGTATTTTGACTTTTCTGAATTGCTTCAAATTTTAATGGATATGGTGTGGTTATGTGCTAAGTAGAGGTATTAGTTTCCTATTATTGCTGTAACAAATTACATTCAGTACCAATTAACAACACAATTTATCTTATTATTCTGGAGGTCAGAAGTCCAGTTTTGGAGGGAAAAAATCAAGGTGGTGGCTGGGCTGCCTTCCTTTCTGGATGTTCTAGGGCAGAACTCGTTTTCTTGCCTTTTCCAGCCTCTGGAGGCTGTGCCTGCATTCCCTTGACTTGTGGCTTCTTTCTCCCTCTTCAGAGCCAGCAATGGCCAAGGGCAGAAGATCCAGGAGCGAGATTGTGGCTTGGACCAAGGTAGTAGCAGTGGAAGTGCTGAGAAGTTCTCAGATTCTGGATCCTACTGTACTTTGAAGATAGGGCCAATAAGGTTTGTCAACAGTTTGGATGTGGGATATGTCAAAACAGTAATTTCAAGGTTTTCGGCCTTAACAACCAGAAGGATGAAGTAGCCCTCAACTGAGGTAGGGTGGGCTATGGGACGAGCAAGTGTGGTGGGCAAGATCTGGAGTTACTTTTGGGCATGTTAAAAATTTGAGATTCTAGTAGACTTCCAAAGGCAGATGATGAGTAGACAATTCCATATATGAATCTGGGGTTCAGGAGAGAAGTCTGTAATAAATATAAATGTAGGCGCCGTCATCGTATTATAAGTGCTAGTTGAACCAGGAGTCTAAACGAGACCACCAAGTGAGCAGCTGAGAACTGACTTGAGAAGAAGACTGAGGACCAAGTTCCAGGACATTCCAGTACTTTCAGATGGTGCTAAGGAGGTGGAACATGTGGCAAGAACTGAAATGGAACATACCCAGCACACTGCTTGACAGCAGCAGATAATAAATGTTTATTGAGTGCATAAATGAACAAAGGAGAGGTCAAGTAGCATAGGAAAATGGCAATGTTTATTTCTGTATATATAAGAAATTATAAGATGAAAAACAGGGTCAATAGTATTCTATCCCATCAGCGAATGAGTGGGGAGTGAGTATGGAAATTAGAGTGAAAATAGATCAGGTTCTATTTCATAAGTACATCAAATATAAGAAAATAACAAGAACAATTCATTTGTAAAAGTTAAAGTGTTTTTTTCAATACAGTTACGTTCTTTTAATCTTCCTAGTGCTTAATGTGCTGGTGTGGCTAATTCTTGGAGAAAATGTGTAAAAGTGTTTCGTATAGAGATAATTCTTTGGATTGATTATTCCTTTTGCTTTCTGAATATACTTTAGAGTAGCAGTCCAAAGTAGTTGAAACTCATTTTAGAAATTATCCCATATATGTATCTGTATTCTTCATACTGAATTATAGAAGAATTTCTAAAACCATTGATGATTTTCTTTCATGGGATTTTATTTTCGTGTCTTTGAAGATTTATAGTAGAATTTTCAACATTTGCCGTGGTCATAATTGGTATTAAAGGTAATTTGGAAATTGTCTTGACCATGTATCTTGCTAGGGTATAGAGGACACCGACCTTGTCTTCAAAGATAATTGAGGCTAAAAACTCAATTATGTAAATGACATATAGTTTAGTAAGGGAAACATAAAATGATGTAATTGAAGCTCTCACTCCCCTCTTACTACCTTTGTTAAGAGGGGGTTTATTAAAGAATAGATTACGAACGTTTCAGAATCTATAAGCTGGAGAATAGAAGGAAAATAGAAAATTAAATTCACAAACTCAGCAGCCTTGACATGGGTAAAGTTTCCATGAATAGGACACATACTATAGTTAAATAGTAGTTCGCTGATCTTTCAAAATAGTTAAGTTTTGGTTATATTGGGCCTACCCTGTGAATGAGAAGGAAGTAAATGGTTCATGGTGAGGAAGTGTGTAAGTTTTCTCAGGACAGAAGAAAGCCCAAGTGACTTAAGTAGAAGTGGAGCATAGGTGAAGGCTTGCAATGTGAATAGGAAACAGCATTTGGACGATGCTTATCCATAACAGTAAGCCTTTTCTTAAACCAGAAATCTGTTTTCTATGAGTGTTTTAAGATTCCATTGTTATTACCTGGGCTGGACAGTCACCCATGATCTATTATATATCCAGCCTCAGAGAAGTCATATGAAGTGTGTCATTGCTTCTTGTTTTTGTTTGGTTTTGGTACAGGCTTCCAGGCAGCCTGTCTCCAGGCCATAGCTGATGTCTAGGTCAGAGTCTGTCGTCGTCACCATCACTGCTCCATGAGGCAGTTCCATTCCTATGTGTTTCTTTGTTCCATTCATGGACTTTGTTGTCACACCTACTCTCCTATTCCAGTGCTCCTGGAAAGTAGGATGTATCTCATCCTCTTCTATGGGTTAGAGGTCCTCGAGCTATGATATGTGAATTCTATAATCTTTCAGCCTTGGATGGAGATGGTAAGTACAAAAATCGTCCTTGGTATTGAATTTGTCCCAAACCATCTTGAGAAAGCACAAAAGGCGTAAACATTTGCATTTTCAATTAAAGCATCGGGAAACCATTTACAACAAGGGTGCAGAAGTTGATGTTGTTTATCGTGTTACGGGCTGGTTATAGACCCTCATCTTACAGTTCTGCCTCTGAAATGCAGTAAAAAAAGAATGCCTAGCACCATAGCAACCCCCATGAAATGAGGCATATGCTGTTTCTAAGACTCACAATATGTTTTTCTGATACTGTGTTTGCTCATAAACATGTTTATTGTAGGTTCTGTGAGGCAGGGGCTGTTTTCCTATAGGAATCCTCCCTTGAACATACAAGTTTCTGGCTCCCCTTGATGGAGAATGAGGGTCTTCTTGGTTATCTTGGAGAATTCGACATTTTTAAGCATTAATAATATGGTCAGGAGCTGATATGTGTCTTATGACTGTCCTCGCATAAATTGACCCATTTTCATGGTACATCACTCTGTATTTTGAGGTGTGTGTGGGGTGAGGTGTAGTGAAATAGATATTCTGTGTACTATGTGCTATCTCAATTATAAAAAAATCTTTCTCCTAAAATCACTGTCTATACCGGAAACATTGCATGTCACGTCAGACTGGGCTCCACATTCTGGTTTTGTCACTAAAAGCTTTAAGACTTTGGTTGTAACACTTCTCTGAGCCCTGAGAGTTGTTAAATTGCTAAATTAAAACAAATCTAGGAGATCCTTTTGATGTCCCAGAATGTAATATCTGCTGAGTGCTGGAATATCAATACATTCCTTTAGCAGAGAAGCCTTATTAGTAAAGGAGAGGCTGGTTTTGGAGAGGGGATGAGCAAGATTAGATGGTACATTTGGGAATATGTCTTCTAAGGAAGGCCTATGAGGAGTGCAATCATTCTGTAACACATGAATTTGTGACCTGGCAAAGCCTTGTGTAGCAGTTTGGCAGTTTGACATAATTATGAATTCCAAAAATAGATATTGGATTATGCTTGTAAACTGATCTGTTCATCTGGGCATGATAAAGTTATGATTAGGGCGTTGACTGGGCCACGTCAGTAGGGCGTTGAGCCCCACCTCTTGGTGGGTAGGGAATCAAATATAAAAAGTATGGCAAAGGACAGAGTTGGAGCAGTTCTGATGTTGGAGTCTTGAGCTGGAGCCCCAGGAAGTAAGAGAGCTTGGTCATGAGGAAGGAGAGAAGGCCCCGGGAAAAGACACGAGCCGTTTGCCTGAGAGTCTACAGCTGGCCTTGTGTAGAGCAGCAATGCCTAGAGAGCCTCATAATCTACAGCTGACCTTGTGGAGGAAACAGAGGAATTGATCCTGGAGAGAAATGGAGCCTCGGAAAGAGAGGAACCAAAGAAGCCTGAACCCTGGCAAACGTCAGCAGCTGTCTTGCTCCAACACGTGGCAATGGACTTGGGTGAGGGAAGAAACTTACACTTTATGGCCTGGTATCTGTGGACTTCTACCCCAAGTAAATACCCTTTATAAAGACCAACCAATTTTTGGTGTTTTGATCAGCACCCCTTTGGCTGACTAATACACGTTGTTTTGTTGTTACAGAGGTCAATGTGCGGCATTTACGAATGGGTTGTCTGAAAATAATGACTCAGAGCCAATGGAGCCTGGTGACACTTGCTGCATCAAACCCTGGTGTTTTCCTCTTAGCGTCCCAGGCTAGGGTGCTACCTTTATCTTCCCAAAGATACTAGGCACAATTACTTGATGCTCTTAAAGCAAAATAGTCCAAGTTTTGTTGTACGGAAATGATCGCCTCCGTGTTTTTGATGCTACTCTTGCTTGTTTATTAAGCTTTTTATTTTGGGGACAGTGTATGAAAATTCAGGCTGGTGAGATTGAGAGAATTTCTTAAGAATAAGCAAATTTAGATAGTTTCTGTGTATATGTGAGAATAAAGTTTTCTTATAAACAGACCATTCTATTTTTTAAGCTCAAATATATTACTTTCCCTAAAGATAGGAGAGAAGAAAGTAGACCTAGTAGTGTGAAGATCTTTCTTGGTCCTATTAAATGTCAGTAAACACTAAATGTGAGTAAGACATATTTAGGAAGAGTTATATGAAAGATAAACTTTTGGAAACTATGACAATCGTGGACAATCTTGAGATTATGGAGTTGGAAGGGACCAACCACTTGATTTTATAGTGTTTATCTAGTTATTCAGTTCCCTTAACTATAAAACGATGAAAATATTACTTGATCCACAGTTATTATAAGGATTCAAAGATAATTTATCTTTCACCAGGTATTGATTGATTCTTATTATGTGCCAAGCTCTATGCTGGTTCAGAAGATATGGCTATGTACTAGAAAGAAGAGAACACAGACCTTAATGAATTTTGCAGTGTAAGAGGGAAGATGGCAAGTGTGACGATTACACCCAAAATCTTCGCAGCTGTGGGGTATAAGATCTAACAGAGTGCCTGATGCTCGGGTGGAATAGCAGTGGGACTGTGTATTTTGGGTGCCTATTACTACTCTTTATGCAGAGCACATGCAATATTTCATTTAGTTCTAACCACAACCGTATATACGAGGTCTAAGTTTTCCCCTTTTATAACTGCAAAGAGTTATACTCTTGTAGGTCTGTGTTCAAAGAATGTTTATTAAATAAGTCAGTATGAGTAATTTAAACCCAGCACAGTCGTGGCATTTGACCAAGGTCTTCAACAAGATAGTGGCAGAGGTGGGACTGGAATTGCTGCCCAAGTCTAGCTCAGGCCTCCTTCCACTGTACCACACAGTGAGCACCTAAGCATGTATATGCGTGGTGGAGAGGAAAGCCGCACAGTTTCATATATTCCACCCTTACCAATGTGAAAATTGTTTTGCATAATACAAATAATCTAATGATAGTGTAGACTGTGCTCCTAGTGTGCTCAATTTTAATTCCCATCACTAGTTATAGGTAATGTTTAATTATCCAGATAGGTTGACTTTGAGTTGTAAATTTAGGGTATTAACAGAATCCAACTCGGAAGTTTCCTCTGGCAAACTATTGGCTGTGAAGCAAATTCAAGCGAGAATTCAAGGACATTTGTCCAAAAGTTAAGGTGTTCTGTAATAGAAGGTGTATATGTCTTCTTGTTTAGTGTGTGGGTTGTGTCGGAAAGTTTTCTTTGCAAATTAAGCCATTGGAGACCAGTGCTCCTGTAAGTGCATTTGAAATCCTGCAGCTTTGGTAGTTTCAATTTCTTTCTCAAAGAAAACATCTGTTATGGGTATTTGTAGTCTAGCTGTGTGTTGGGTTACTCATTTTAATTAGTAAAGCTATAATGACTATCTTGAGATTTTGTAGAAACTCTAGTAATAACTAAAAGTGAATACTTCTGATCCTTCTAGTGATCCCATAATCAATTCCAAATCAGTTTCTAGCCTGTACTGCCTATTCACCATTAACTGTTGTGGAAAAAAAAAAAAATATATATATATATATATAATTTTTTTTTTAAATTGGGAATTATTTTGAGTGAAAGGGCCTCTTTTTGATTGGAAAGAAAGCTGGGTCAGGAAAGCAGAGGTGTTTATTTTGGGGGGCTCTTCTGTGCTTCAGCTATTTGCAGTTCTTTGCAATGTTTTGGAATTGATATGGGGCTCCCCGAGTCTTCCAGGGTTTTCAGAAGGTACTCGAGGTGAGCATTAACTTATAGTACCCAGATCCTTTCTGAAACTTATTTGGATTCTGAAAATTGTTGTGATGTATCTAGTAGAGAAATTCAAGATACATTGTGCCTGTATGTGTAAAAAAAAAGTCAACTTGAAGTCCATTTCCTCCCAATCTGGTGGTCTACCCAACAGTCAGGGTTTTAAGACTTTCTGATGCAGAAAATAGATGCACCCCAAAGCAATATATCTGTTGGCACTACTATGCTAGTGCTTTGGGATTATATTTTCATCAGATATAGATAAATCTCTTAAATGGTGACAAGACAGAGCAATCTTATGTCTTCCAGTCGGGCTCTGCTGATACAGAATGGTATAATGTGTTTATAATTGTCCTTCCTATTTCCTTGCCTCTCTGTAGCACTGTTTCTTTCCCAAACACTTAAATGTCGATTGTTTGATTTTTACCCTTGCAGCTGTATTATAAGGCAGACAAGCTCAAACTTATACACAGCTTCTCTCATGACAAGGACCAATTGTGATTTATGACCATTTGCAGGATGCTCGTGATGTGGGGGAGGGTGCAATTCTGGCTAACAAGGTTAGATCTTTTCACTTGGCCATAAAGAACATGTAAAAAATCTGGTTCAGGGTCAAAAAGGGGATTCATCATTGCATTTTTTTTCCCTTTCCCTTCTTGCCGTGAAGAGCCCTTAGGCTAACTTTCTGTAATGTTCAGCTAATGTGTTTGTATGTTCAAATCACTTTAGCAAATATTTATTGAGTGCTTGCCCCCTGAAGGTATTATGCTGGTGTCGTGAACGTTTTCACGAGAATCCTGACGCACAGGGAAGTAAAATATGGCGTGTTGGTATGGATCTCTGCTTTAGTCTAATAGAAACTGTTAGGAAGCAATGCGCCGTTTTCCAAAAATTTGGTAAGTAGCATATCAATTAGAGATGAAAAGTATATACAGAAACCTTTATTCACTTTTAATATTAATATAAATTCCTTATTTTCACCAGACATTCCTAAAACCCTTGATAATAATATATCACAGTAAAGCCCTCGGTTTGAATTTTAGGACGAAGAATAAAAGATTTGTGGGCATAGCAGATTCTGTGAACTAAATCCTGAATGCCCTCTGGTCAACTGAACAACTGTCTTAAATTTGGAAAAACCAGTCTTCTCTTTGGTTAGGATCTAGTGAACCCGTCCTTGTAGCTACCGTGATATAAACTGTAGAGTTTGGGGGCTTTAGTTTCCCAGCTGCTAAAACAAGTACCGTACACTGTTGGCTGAGCAGCAGGAGCTTATTGGCTCATGGTGTCAGAGGCTAGATGGCTTGCTTCCTCACGGGGTGCGTATCTTGGGGATTCCTTGGCACTTCCTCACATGACAATGTACATGGTGATGTCCTCTCTCTCCGGATTCTGTTGACTTCTGGCTGCTCCCTGTGGCCTCTCTGGCTTTCACCCCCCTTTTAAAGGGCTCTGGTAATAGGATGAAAGCCCATCCTGATTGAGGTGCGCTGCACCTTACCTGAAATAAGGTCATCAAAAGGCCCTGCTTACAATGGGTTCATACCCATAGGAATGGATTAAGATTAAGAATTTGTTTTCCTGGTGTACATATCTGCAAGGTACCTCAACCTGTGAGAAACCATTTATTATTATTAGCAAGATTATTTTTTATTTTTTGCATTTGCAAAAAACTGGCATTGATAGTTGACTGGAAGGGAGTGCAGAGTTAATACAACTTCTTTTTCTATTACCGGAGTTTTCAGAATAAGTCAAGGTCTACTCAAACATCTTTATTTAATTAAGTCGGTTCTCCTTACAGAGCCTTTTTTGAAGTTCTTGTATGACTTATGCTTATAAATAATTGGCCAAAATGTGGTCACATGACTATACCTCTCACAAGGAGACTGAGAAATGTAGTTTTTTAGCCTAACCACTTGAATACAGTTCAGGGTTCTAATATTAAGAAAAATGCTATTGCTTGTTTTTGTTTGTTTGTTTGTTTGTTTTTCCCTCCCTGCCTGTGATTTCTTCCCAATACTTAGAAGCTCTGGCTATTTTCTTTTTCTTGACCTCTATAGAGCATGATGGTTTCATTTTGTGCCTATCCTTTCTTCTGCAGAAGAGGGTCTTTAAAGTGCTTTGCAGCTTTCCTTCAAGATCATTAGTTCTGTAGGAGTATCTTTGAGGGAAAATAAGAAAAGGGTATTTCAGGCTTCTTTTTTTTTTTTCCCCTCTTGATTTCAGATTTTAATTATCAATTTTAATTCAATTCAATTTTAGTTATCTGTACAAACTTATCTATGTGGAAACATAATTCTTAAAGGAAAAAGGAGCCCAGGACTCAAGACTTGGGTCCATTAACTGAGGCAGAGGTGGTTCCCAAATAGAAATTGTGACTGTTGCCAGAAGCAGCTATATGCAGATGTGGATGTTGGCAAAGCAAATGACAGATGTCCATTTCTGGAAGGTTCCTCTGACCCTTTAGAAATAAACAAAACATTTCCTTTAGTTTCCTGCTCCTAACCTCCTTTTAAACACACACATTGCAACTATCCAACATAACTGATATACACAAATCTTTTCATAGAAATGCCCTGAATTCTTCTTTTATCAAAGAATGACGCCCCATGCAGGTACTCTCACAGATGTTTATACATGAAATGGCCAATGTCTTTTCCAAAAAGAGAGCTTCTGATTTGCCCCTAAGAAAAATTCTGCAGACTATGGAGGGAATGAGGGTGAGTGAGGCCCCTTGCTTTCTATGTGGGTTACAGACTTTTTAGAGGCAGCTGCAAGTTTCTGGATTGTATAGTAATCCCTGATAACCTATGGGTGGAAATCCTGATTTCAGTGTCTAGGTTGTATTTGCAAAACACTTTGGATTGGATAAATTAGGATGGATGCTCAAATAAGCCTCACTACGTTTCCCTAATATCTGGGCAGCCCAGAATACCAAGATCTGACCTGGGATTAGGATGTTCGTGCCGAGCTTCTGGAACTGCAGCTCTTTGGCTTTTCCAAGATTGCTACTTCCCGTTTGCTGCCCACCAGCTGTTTCTTTGTCTTTCTAAAAGCATGCATACTCCTTATGATCACAGACTCTGAGATAGGTAAGCATTCATTTTGAAAGAAATGACATGGAGGCCAAGTGAATTGCTTCCAGGCAGAAAAATCAGTGTTAGAACTTTGGTTCAGTGCTGTCCGTCCAGTATTCCTTTCCAGTGTCCTAAATTTCTCAGAGAAAATGAGACTAAGCATGGTCTCATTCTATGTCTTCCATCTTTTTTCCTGTACTTGGTAGGCTTGAAATCCACTCATTTATGAATCAAAGTTTAGATTGGGTAAAAGGAGCATTGATTATGGAGATAATTGGGGAGGATGGGGTCTGTGTAGCAGTTGTAGACAAGTAAGGCAAGGGGAAAAGGGTAATTGTGGTGGGATGAGGTAAATTTGATAGTTCAAAACACATTTCTCAGGTTGTGATTGAATTTAGGGCTCTTCTTTTCTCACTGTAGCTTATTAATAGACAAGCTGTTGTCCTGCTGGGGCTGCTGAACCGACAGTATTGTTACTCAGCAAGTAGAAAGCATTAGTCATGAGAACTGAGGCATTTCTGCATTGCCAAAAGCTTGACGTATTCACATCTTCCATTTTATCCTTATGGAAAGACTCCTCACACATAGTGATAATATGTTTAGTTCTTTTTGTGACTCCCTTGGGGGTAAACTTGGTCTAGTCCAAATATATAACATAAAATTACGTACAACACAATCAGTGAGAGGCTGTCTTCCCTTCCCTTCCCTCTGAGACCTAAGTTGACCCTACAATGCTAGTATGACAGAGTTGGACTCGGTTATGGCTTCCCTACACATGGCTCATCTGTCCCTTCTATTTGGACCTATACTTGGTGCTGGAGTTGGTAGGAGTTCATCCAAGAGACTTGAATCTTTGGGTTGTCCATGTGCCGGCTGGGCCCTGAGCCTCAGTGGCGTTGCAACACCTACTCTCCAGTTCGTTGGACTCACCCAGGACAACTACCAAGGAGGTGAGGATTGACAACCACCATACCATGGAAACAAGAGAGCCTACAACTGCAAGCAAGAGAGTTCCATCCATCGGCTGTATGGGATCGAAGCCCACTCTGAATTAGAGGTGGAGTGGACATCACCATCCCAGAATCCTCAGGATTGGGGAGTGAATTATGGACTAGACTGGACGGGTATTTGTATACTGATTTTCATAGCAGCATTACTCACAATTGCCAAAAATGGAAGCAACTGAATTGTTCGACCAATGAATGGATAAAAGAAATGTGGTACATAAATTCAATGGAGTATTATCCAGCCATAAAAAAGGGATGAGAAATTCTGATATATGCAATAATATGGATGAGCCTTGAAGACATTTTGAGTGAAATAAGCCAAATACAGAGGGACAAATATTGTATGATTTCACTGATATGAAATAATTAGCCTAAGCAAGTTTGTAGAGTCAGAAACTAGACTTCAGGTTATCTGGGGCAGGTGGGGGTTGGGGTTAAGGAATGGGGATTTAATTCTTAATTAGTGCAACATTTCTGTTTGGGGTGATGGAAAAGTTTTGGTAATGGATGGTTGTGATGGTTGCAAAAATGTAATTAATACCACTGAAGTTATATATGTGAAAGTTCTTAAAAGGGGACATTTTGGGTGGTATATATGTTGCTAGAATAAAAGTTAAACATAAAACTGTACAACACAGACTTTGAACCCTAATTTAAACTATGGACTATAGTTAATAGTGCAATTTTAATAATATTCTCTGATCAGTTGTAACAAAGTTACAGCTCTAATGCAAATTGTTAAAAATGGGCCAGTACATGGGAACTCTGCATTTTTCTCATCTTTCTGTAAACCTCCAACTTTCTAATAAAATAAAAAATAAAAACATTAAAATTAAAATAATGCCATTTTCTGCAATCATAAACATCACCAAAAACACAGATACCATTACATGGCAATTAGGTAATACTTTAAAAGATAGAATGAAGGAGAAACAAACGAAATAAAATGCCCTATAGCAAAATATGCTTGCAGATTTTCAGGGAGTGTGGGTATTATCTGTTTTACATCAGCTTATTCCCAATTCATAGATATTTTCAATCATATTATTGGTTGATGGCCATTGCTACCCAGATCCTATGACTGCATCATTCTGATGGATACAAATATGCATCATAATACCTTAATGAGAGTTGCTATTAAAGTTAAAGAAAAAAATCTATAATTTGGATAAGGTTCTCTATAGAATTCATTTTTTTAAGGTATGTACAAAAGGTAAATGCCACCCCTTAAGATGACTCAACCAATATAACTTTTAATCCCTGAAAGTTTTGTTGATCTCCTCCAAAGGGTATCGCTGGAGAAATGCTCATTGTATATTCTCATTTTTGTCAGGTGGTTTACAAGGTCTCCAATATGAATGGGCCGAGGCTGTGTTTCTGCTTTTCCAGCAGGAGGTTGTGATCTTGTAGAAAGGATTCAGTTCTTTTGTGGATTTCAATAAGCCAATGAGAATATTCCAAAATTCATAGTTTTACTCAACAGGCACATTTAGGTGCTAATGTGTTGTTTTCTGTTTTCCATCAATACAGTTCAATGATAAATATATATATTAGAACCGTAGTTAAGATTTAAGAGTAACGCAGATCATGCTATACAACCTCTTAGAGATTTCACATCCGCTGCAATTCTGTAACCTTTCCAGAAAACACAATGTGTCTTCAGCCCTCATTTACAACGTATAGAAATTTACCCATTTTATGTAGAAAATTGCAAAGAAGCAGATGTTTATTCCTAAACTAGAATTTTGAAGGCCAACAATTAAACATGTCTCTGCCAAAAGTTGAGCTAAATTTAAAAATTTAGCATATAAATTAATCCTCCTTAAAACTAAATTTATCAAGGAGCTACATTTGTTTTGCATTACTGGTTTCAATTATTCTGAAAAGGCTTTTATCTTTATGGAACACTGAAGATTTTTAAAAAGTTTCAAATAATTTATTAGACATTTGCCCCATTTAAAATGAGTTATGACTGTCTTGCTTAAATGTATGAACTATTAGCACATAGTTGATGAGCTTATAGGGAAGTATTAAAGTAACCATTATCCTCTAGTTTATGTCTATATTTCCAGAGGATTACAAGAAATTGGGTCTCTAAACCTAAAATAGATTAAGCAGTGGGCTGAGAATATGTGTAGCAATCTTTTCTCTCCTATTCCTCCTTTTATTTTGGGAATCGGGCTTTGAGACAGGCATCATCAGTGACTTTTTCACTGTCAGATATTTGTATTCTTCATTGCCATAGAACTAAGGAAAAGGACAGATGATTTCCTTGTCTTAGTATTTCTCTCCTCTAGTCCAATATGCACAATGTTGCCTAAGTTTTCCTAAAAATTACCCCCTCACGCGGAATTCCAATTTTTACTGAAAACCTTCATTGACTCCTGCTTGTTGTGACAGGATTCAAGACCCTCAATTTACTGTTCCTGCCTTAGTTAAATTAATCACCAGCACTTCCTAATTATCACTTTTCTGCTTCAGCCAGTCCAATGACTTTTTCTCCAATATACATCAAGTTCATGCAAACTGGTTTCTTGACCTAAGTTGCCCTTTCTTTCTAGACAGGTCCAGCCACATGGTCGTATCTGACTGTCTTAGACTTAGGGGTAGCAGGACCCATCTGAAAAGTATTTTAGGAATTCTGTGTTCTCAAAGTTTTAGGCAAAAAAATATAACTTTAACCAGCTTATTGAATTTTCTCTCTCAGCTATACCACATACTTCTTAAACAGAATATGCTGACCACAATTTAGTCTTTTCTAGATAATTTATGGTACCCTTATGTATAATATGAATAAATTGTAATGCAGTGATTTCTGCTGTACAGGAAAGAGATCAAGGGTTGTTTTCCCATGTCAAATGGACCCAGGCTGTGCCTTTTGAGATTTTCTTATACTCTTACTGATTTTCTGATGCTTATAAAAAATATATATATAGTCTGTATTGCTGCTTGTATCTGTCCTTACGGCCATACCAGTCTTTAACTAGAAGCCCTTTCTCTTCTAATATAATCTTTCAATAGGTTGTACGTTGATAAAAGTTCCACAACATTTTTAACTTAAAGTCTAAAAATCGACTTTGAATAAGGTCTAAGGAACTGTCGTATGAACGGTGTATGTGAACTTGTGGTGCCAATTTTGCTTGCTCGGATTCCTTTTTTATTTGCTTACTTTTGAATCCTTTCCGTGATCTGGATAGTTCAGAATGTTATTAAATAACCTCTAAATAAGTGGAACATTTCTGTTATTTGAATGGTGAGGCTGTGGTAAGCTGGGTGGTGATATGGTTTCAAGTGATACCTTCTCAAATGTTCACTCACTGGCATTTGAACCGAAGTCTCCATCACGTTTTAAAAGTGTGCTATTAACATTCGTGAATCGTTTTGATTTGTTAGACAAATTAAGATGATGCTGTCTTTGAAATAAAATCCTGGTTACTTTCCCCTGATTAACCATAAGTAGGTACATATTTCTGGTTCATTGGTTTAGGATGAAGCCTTAACAGTAATTTAAAATAAAATTCCACACATATTTCACTGAACATGTAGCCTTATGAGAAGTGCCACAGAAGATTGTCTCAACTTTGACAATCTTGCCTTTTTATTGCTCTTTCATCCCACTTCTCCCCTCCGCCCCCCACTACTTACCCCATTACACCACTGTAGGACAAGAGATGTGATGAAAGTTGGAAAATAGTAATTTATGGAGCAAGCTTGTGTTCTATGCTTTATGCAAGTAAATTATAGAAAATTAATGTTGTGACAAGATGATTCTATTTTGATGAATAAAATCATTGAAAAGCTATCAAGCCCCACTGTTTCCCAGCTGAGAGAGAATTTTTTTTCTCTAGTCTGCATTTGAATTCTTGGCTTTCTTCCCAATTAGTCTTTACCAAAGAGCGATAATTAGGGAGAGAGGATTTTGACCTACCTTATGAACAATGAAAATACTTGCCACCCTCTTTTCCACTTGCCAATTCTATGTGTATTAATACTTTGTCCCTTCAGAAGAAAAAACTCACACTTTGGTGATTCCTACTTAATAAAGGAAGTAATCTAATGACAAAATAAAAAAACATTTTCAAAACAGCTTATGAGCTCAAAACACAATGCCCACAAGAAGAGGAATTGCTTGTTTCATGTCTGATGACTGGGTTCAAGTATATCTTATAGGTTAAATTGTATTTATAATTTCTTACATCATTTCAAGTTCCTTAGAATGAGAGCAGTAAATTAAAATTTCACCATTAAATTTATTGAGTGGTTTTTGCATGGGTTGCTCATTCACATGGTTCAAAGATCTAAAAGAATAAATGAGTATATAGTAAAAACTTCCTTTCCTACACTGTCTCTATCTTCCCAGATACATTTAATCTTCCCCCACTGAAAAATGCTATTACTAGTTTGTGTCCTTCCTGAGTATATACACAATGATGCATATAGAAGCTCAAACAAATACGTTTTTATTTCACCCACTTTTTACATAAAATGTAGCACAGTTTACATTCTTCTCCTTGATTTTTTTCACTTAACACAATGTATCATTGATATATTACTATGTAAATACATAGAGGTTTCTTATTCTTTTTTATAGCTGAATAATATTCCATTGCACTGAAACACTGTATTTAACAATACCTTTATTCGTGGATATTTGGTCTGTTTCCAATCTTTTGATATTGCAAAGAATACTGAGATGAATAATGTTATATTTACATAATTTCCTATTGTAGGATAAATTCCCAGAAGTGGAAAGAATATAGGATGGATATTGCCAAATTGCCCTCCATAGAGATTAATTTGCATTCCCACCACACATTTATGAGATCACTCATTTCCTCCTAAGCCTTACCAACAGAGTGTGTTTTCAACCTTTGAAACATTGCCAATAGGATAAATAAAAAATAATTATGAAATTTTTAACTTGTATTTTTCTTATTATGAATGAGGCAAAGCATCTGTGACAATTTGGGACTTTCTGTGGATCCCAGAAAGGATTGTGTTCTTGGAGCTAATCCATTCCTGTGGATGTGGGACCCTTTGATTGGATTCAGTTGGGGGCCTTTGATTGGATTGCTTCAGTGAGGCATGACCCAGGGTGAGTCTTGGCCATCTTGCTGGAGTCCTTTAGAAGTGGAGGACTGAAAACACACACGCATGCAGAAAAAAACCTCAGACCCACGGAGAGGTCCTGCAGGCTGGAGGCTGCAATCACCAAAGCACAGTCATGGAAAAAGGCCCATGAAAGGCTAGGTCCACGGTGCAGCTTGAAGCTGGAGAGAGGAGGAGAGATGAGCAGAATGGGTTGGGCCCTGCCATGTGCCTGATTGCCCACAGCTGAGCTCCAGAAAGCATCTGCACATGATGCCACATGCCTGCCCTCCCACAGCCCCACAGCTGCAACTTGGGGAGAAGGCATCTCTTGATAATGCCTTGATATGGACACTTCCATGGCCTCACACTGTAAGCTTTTAACCTAATAAATTCCCATTATAAAAGCCATCACATTTCTCGTATATTGCATTGGCAGGCTTTAGAAAGTAAAACAGCATCTTTTCATGTATTTAAGTAATACTTCTTTTTCTGTAAACTACTCATATCTCTTCCCCCTTGTTTTGTTGGTCTTTTTTAAAAATTGATTTTTAAAAGCTCTCTGTACATGCCACCTTTTTCCTGTGATTTAAGTTGAACATGTGTTTCTGAGTTATACCATTAACCTTTTGACTCTCACAGTTTTTTTTGTTTGTTATTGCCTTGCAAAATTGGTTTGTTTTCTTTTTCCTTTATGGCTTCTGGATTTTTTGTATTATAGCTAGAAAGGACTTCCCCACTCCCAGATTACAAAGGAATTCTCTATTTTTCTAGTACTTTTATGTTAGTTTATTATGTCACTTAAATCTTTCATTTTTTTAATTGTTTTGTTACCAATAAGTCTTTATTTATTCATTGTATTTTCCCAGGGAAGAGATGGGAAGGGGAAAGGGTCAACATGTATTACAAAATGATAGAAGAATGGAAAGAGAATAACCATTACAACAATATCAACCATCAAATAACACATTCTAATGATGGGGTCACCAAAACCTAAGGGGGCTCAGTCTCCTGTAGTTCAGGAATGAGGGGGAGGGATCAGAGAAAGAATAGAAGCTTTCCTACCCTTCCCATAAATTCAAGATTTCACCCAAAGCCTTGTTTTCTAGCAATACACATGGAGTTACATTCTTCCGTTTCCTGTTAAACAGTCTCGTGGCCACTTTGACTTATGTTTCTTGCTCCTGCATAAAAGTTTGAGTGACTTGGATTTTCATTTCTCTTTCCTTTTGGTCTCCCACCCCCACTTTCTATATAGAAGCCTGTTGCCTCATTGCTTCTCTCTCCCCTAGGCTTGGAGATTAAGTAGGTTGGTCCACTCAAATAGAGCAATGTTCAGTATTGGGTATGACACGTCAAGGAACCGTCTTGGCGGAGAAGGTGTGGGAACAGTGGGTGGAGTGTTCATAGATCCTTCAGGGTTTTTGCACAAATCCTTCAAGTGTTGTAGAGACACCCTGAGAATTAAGTATGTATGGGAGGCTGGGCAGGGGGAGCTGAAGATGGGTAGAGTAGGAGTCAAGCTTTGAAGACAAGATCTCATCCAAAATAGGTATTAGAGGAAGGAGAATGCAAAGAAAAAGGATGGTTCCAGGTTCCCACTTCAAGAAGAGGGGTCTCCAAAGGATACGTTTCAGATCCTTCTGCCTGGTGCAGAATCTTCGGTCAAAGATACTGTAGCTATTTTTCTTTCAATAAAAAAGAAATTGTAAACAAAAAAAAAAACCCCAAAAGAACATGGAGAAAGGCCAATACCTTATATTGACACAAACTGGGCCACCTAGCAATCATCCAATCAGTGACTCCTGCAGTTCTACAAAGCCCGACAAATACAATAACTAGGGGCGGGGGCAGCCTTTTCTCCTGGGGGAGAAAACTACCCAGGATCAGACACACCTCACTCAATGCCTTCTATTGCGTTCAGCACAGTGAGGTAGGTTTGCAGTGATTGCCCAGAATGTAAATGGAGCTCCCTTTCTCTATCAGCTCCCTGGACACTGTAATCCATAATCCCTACCGAGGCAGGGCAGGATACTGGCTCTGGGCACCAGAAGAAAGCGTTACTTGTGCCCTTTCTGGAAGCCAAGCAGCCAAAGTCCTAAATTTTGAAAGGATTTTGGTGTTTCCTTCATCCATCCATGCCTGGACACACACACACACACTGCACCTGGCAGGCCTAGCCCGGATGGATCTGGTGTGTGAAGCAAGTCCCTTGCCCTTGGATTTGGAGGTTTGGAAAATGAATCATTTATTATGTCTTTAGAGAGCTCTCACCTAACCTTGACCTTTTACCTGGCCCAGCCTCTCCTCACCTTTCTGCATCGTCTTCCTATTTAGACTAAGCTCCAGTCTTCCGGTAGGAGGAGATCAAGTCATCGGGTGACCCAATTAAATCTAGTCTCCCATGAAACTTCCAAGGTGGAGTGATATCGGGGGGTCACTGTGGCAGAAAAGCCAGCTCTAATTGGCAAAAGTGAGGTCGTTCAAAGGGCTACAGGCTGCAAGTAGTTGTTCTTCGTGATGCTGAAGCAAACCACCAAAAAGTATTCCTCGCGTGCTGGCCTGGAGCTGCTGCCGACTTGTCCCTAAGATTCTTATATGCCTGAGATCACAGTGCGGGAATGAGGGCCTTAGAAAATGTAAATAGAATGCAAAATCAGGAAATACTTACCAAAAAAGTTAAATGCACAGGGTGCGTCATTCGCACACGGGTAGTGAGGTTGGCGTCCTGGAGAAAGTGGGACCCAAGATACAGTTATCCAAGGGAGCAAATAAATCAAATGGTTTTGGCCCAGAACGGGGTGAGAGCGAATTGAGGACCCCATCGTCACAGTGCATTGCCTTGTCCCAAGAGGGGTTGCGATGAGGCAAGACACGGAAAAACTCTGCCCTACCTCTGAGGGATTCCCTCCTACAGAATTTAGCGGCTCCCGGGTTGGGTTCATCAATTTGTTCTCATACTTAATCTTTTCACTCTGATGGGGAGATGATATTCTGTATCTTGCTTTAAAAGGAAAACAGCTTCCTTTTCCAGTCCCCTTTCAAAAAGCTGGAGGTTCTGGGGGTGGTGTCTCAGATAAGGCACGCGCGTTCTAGGGGGATTTCTCCTGAAAGCCCTCACTTGCATTTGGATTGAGGAAGGAGGGGTGGTGCTGTGGCCCCCAAGCTACATGACAGTGCCAGCTGTCTCCTACCCACTTTCTCCACTCTGCCAACTGGTGCCTGCTTCTTGAAACTTCCTGAGGGCAGAAGGCTTGCCTCGCCCGCTCTGGGAGCAGGGCAGCACTGGGACCCTCTTCCTCCTCCTCCTGCAAGTAGGCTAGAGTTCCGCGTGAGCCAGGGGCCACCTGGGCCTTCAGTGGGCATGAGGCCACCAGGTGGCGGCTGCCCTGGCTGAGGGGGTAGCTTGCTTTCCTTGGCATGCCCCCCACCGTTGTAGCACCCGTCTCCTTTTGATCTGTGCTTCTGCATGGTCTTCCCCTCTGGCCTCTCTAGTTATAGAACATCCCACCAGGTACAGTGGTATGGATAGCTTCCAGGCCCTTGGCGGGCTTCTAAAGGTGACCTCTACTGTCTCACCTTCCTTCCGTCTCCAGAAGCACTGTAAGTGCAGCTCACTCTGCTGCATGAAGACTTGCGGCAGCTGAGCCTCCTATGCATCCTCCAGTACCTCTTTCATCTCGGCACCAGCACCTGCAAACTGCCAATTGGGCATGGAGCCATATGCTTAAATCTCTGATTCATTTGGAATTGTCCAATAATATGAAGTTTATTTTTGTTCAAATAGCTTCCTAGTGACTGAATGGTCCACCTTTCAACGTGTGTGCCATGGCTCTCTCATTATAAACTCAATTCCTCTGTGTATTTCGCCACGTTTTTGTATGTCATTGGTTCAGTGTATTTATGTGCCCATGCTCTCTGATACTTAGGTTTTGTAATATTTTTATATCTTAAACATCTTAAGCTGGTTTTCATATCTAAAATTGCTAAACTACCTGCTCTTCTGTTCCAGAGTTTTTCTAGTATTCTTAGTTCCTTATTTTTTCTTTATAAACTTCCAGAATGACATATTTAATTCAAACAGTTGGTATTTATATTAGGATTGCTATCTTTATGATGAGATTTGTTCTTAAGACTTGATATATTCAAGTTTTCTTAGGTGTCCTCCGAAAGTGCTTTAAATCTTTTTTCATATGTTTTGTATATTTCTTTATTCCTTGGTATTATATTTTTTTGCTACTGCTGTTATTGGATTTTTAAAAATTGGTTTTTATGTGTTCATTCCTAAACCTACTATTTTACTGAGGTCTTTTATTCTGTATATTCGCTTTTCAGTTAATCATGTTGTGTTTTCAAAGTATATCATAATTTCAGCAACAAAAGGTTTTTTATTTCTCCCTTTCCAGTTTTGTATACCTCTAATTTTGTTTTTGTCCAGTTGCTTTGTGTTGTACCTAGAGCACAGTCTTAAACAAGATCAGTAATCGTGGGCATCTTTGTCTTGTTTCTGACTTTGTGGAAATGTTGCTAGCAGTTTACCTTAAAGCATCACGATGGCTTTTAGTCTGAATTGGATATATTTTATTATGTTAAGGTGTATTCCTTTCTGGGGCAATAGAATTGTAGCTGAAATGTGTTTTTAAAGACACACATTTCTCAGCCCCCTTGCTTTTAAGCCTGGCCATGGAAAATAATACGTGGCCATGTTCTCGCCAATGGAATGTAAGTGAAAGTGACATGTGCCACTTCTTCCACACCCTTTCTTTTCCCTTCTTGCCAACAGGAACCCAGAAGTGGTGGAAACCCAGGCTCAACTAGGTGGATGACAAGAAGGCTCCAAAGGGTGACAATGCCGCAAGACGGAAGGAATCCGGGCCCCAGAACGACTACGTGGAACTGATTACCTCTGACCCGGAAAACCCACTTCACATCGTCATTTGAGAAAAAAAAAAACACATTTGTTCTTTAAGCCATTTTATTGTTGGGTATTGTTGGGTCTCTCGTTAAACCACTTTAATCCTTTGCTACTATGAATCCACATTTAGTCCTACCTTTTGAGTAATTGTATTATGATTATTTTTTCCAAAGACCTTTTTTCATCTATAGAGACTATGATGTGGCTTGTCTCCTTAGATACATTAATATGTTATGTCACAGGAATGCTTATAAAATATTTGACCACCCTTGTGTTTCCTGGAATAAATCACAATGTATTATTCCTTTAGAGTACTTCTGGGAGCATGATAGTCATATGTAAGGTTTTTCAGTTGTTTTTGTTTTGTGTGATTTTTATCAGGATTTTTATATCAATATTACACTTTCTTTATAGAAAGAAGTTTTTCTTTTCATCTATATTCCAGGATTATTTTAAAGCATTGGGGTTTACTGTTCTTTAAAGGTGTGGTACAATTCCCCTGCAAACCTCCAGAGCCTGGTGATTTTGCAGTGTTAGCTAATTGACACAATTTGCTATTTCATCTATACAAATCAGATTATTTAGTTTTGTATCTCCTCTGGGATCAGGTGTGGTAAATCATATTTCTGAGAAAATTATATATTTCATCCAGATCTTCAATTTTCTTGCATAGAGTTGAGTAATGTAGTCCTTTCTGTTTCTTTTAATTTTCTCTGTTTTAAAGGTTTTATCCTTATTATTTCTTAGTGGTGCTTTATACATTGAATTTTTTTTTTTCAAACAACAGACTTCTTTTTATTCTGATCTTTTTTCTCTTAGCTCTTTATATTTATTAATTATGCGCTCCTTTTTTTCCACTGATTTTGTTTATTTTCATAAAATTGACTCAGCCGCTCAATCAACTTATTTTAATGCTTATATTTTATTAACCTAAATATTAAATGCTAAGAGTTTTCTTTTAAGCAGTGTTTAGCAATATCGCTTGCATTCTATGTGATATTTTCATTAACATTAACTTTCAAGAAATTCAGAAATATCTATTTGTATATCTTTGAAAAAGTTGTTTTAGAGGAAGTTTTAAAATTTCCATGAGAGGGTTGTTATTATTTTCCAGTATTATTAATTTTTAGGTTTAGTGTATTATGTTCAGAGTATATTTTCTGTATTATTTCTAGAATTTGGATTTTTTGAGAGTTTTATTGTAGCCTAACATTATCAGTTTTTACAAAAATTCCATGGATGGTTGACAAGAGATGTGTTTTTTATTTCTAAAGGGAAAATGGGTGCTATATATCAACACATATAACTTAGAAAGGATGTTATTTTAGAGCTCCTACAATACTTTCTTATGGCTACCTCTCTTCTCTCATATTTTGAGAGAGGAGAACTATAACTAGCATATTCCTGTAATTCAGCTTTTGATTTTCATAACTGCTTAATCTCTATTGTGAATTGCCCATTTTAAAAGGCATTATACAGTGTTGGGTTTTTTGCATCATTTTGGACCACCTTTCTTCTACCTTGTCTGATATGTAGATCAAGACTATCTACTTTTTGTTTTCATTTGGCCAGTATACTTTTACCCATTTTTGTATTTATAATTTTTGTGAATCCTTTGTTTTAGGTGTTCTTTTAAACATCAGAGTTAGGTTTTACTTTGAGTCAATCTTAAAATCTTTTAATAAGTAAGTTAAGCCTATCGACATGATATAGTAGATAAATTTGTTCTGACTTATGTTATATGCTAATGTGTTAGTTTGGGGAAGGGTTCATGTTTGCCTTATTTGTTTTTCATTATGTTGTCTGGGTACTTTGGTTTACATATATACCTTTCTGATAATTAGGATGGTTTTATATTTAATCTAGTGGTTATCTTTGTAATTATGCCTGTATATTATACCCTTAATCTCTTTTTCTTTAGTGTATATCAGTTATCTACAAAGAACCATGATAAATGTAAATACTTAACTCTTTTCCTGAGTTTTTCTGAGAACCGTCACTGTTAGGCTAATTAACCTCATTCTTCACTTTATTTTCTCTTAACTTTCTATCTTTTAGTTTCTATCAGATCTCTACCAAAACAACAGTTTAGCATACAGAAAATATAGGTTAGCTCTTCAGGGTATCCCACAGGTTGAAAAATTATTTTTTGCTCATTTTTAAAAAGAAATCTGCCATCCAGAACCATCTCACTATTTTATGAGTTTCTTTCCAATTATTTCTCCTAAGATTTCTGCCCACCCTCAGTTGCTTTTGGGAGCCTATGTCAGTTTTTGAAATATGCATATTATATCCTTTCCACATTTGCTGAAAATGGAGTGTTTTCCTTTTCATCCTGTTGCTTTTGTATACTACCAGGGGGAGAAGTGGAAGATCTTCTCTTTTGCTGCCATGTTTATACTAGATAATAAAAACTGACATTTTATTTGTTGATTTTGGTTTTGTTTTAGTTTGTGTGTGTGTGTGTTGATGGCCATGGCCGAAGTCCCAAATGAGAAGTACGTTGCATAATGTAACATTAGCCAGGATTTAGAATGGTAGAGTGGAAAATTTGTTTCTTTCCTCTTTCTTTCCTTTGTATTCTGATGATAGTTGTCTAGTTCCCATTTTCCATAAATTTTCTTAATTCTTAGACTGCTTTGCCCTGTGTTATCATATATAATGCTTGAGTTCTGTGTGAGAAAATTGACCCTTGCTCTGCCAGCCTTGTCAGTATCAATAAACATGTCACGTACCACAGTTAAGAAGTAACAAACACTTCCCATCCTGAGATAACTCTCTCTCTCTCTCTCTCTGTCTCTGTCTCTCTCTCTCTCTCTCTCTCTCTCTCTATATATATATATATGTATATATACACCTTGTCCAGCACTTGTCTCCCAAGTTAAGAAACCCTTGAGCTCTTTCTTAGAAGTTGCTAAACCCCTACAGGAAACAATTTATTTCTTGAATTTTGCAAAACTAACTTCTGCAAATATGTGCTGATTCTTGCAAATGTGATGAGGAAATGAGGAAACCTCTGGTTCCACCAAGAATAGACTAGTTATAATCTAGTTAACCATGTGGGATTTTTACACCTTGAATACCTGCCGTGTCTCTTTTGTCAAGGATCCTTTCAAACACTTAACATTTGAAATAAAGTTACTCTTTAAAAATGTTTTGTCTCTGCATTTTCTTTTAACATGTGATTTTTCACTTATGGCAAAAACAACCAAAATAATTCCTGTTTATGTGAAAATTAATAGGTAAGAATTGAGATTCACTTAACAAATATCTTAGGATTAGAATCATTATAAAGTTTTGAACTGAAAGTGTTTATTGTATTATGCTAAAATTACAGCATAAAGGCCTGTAAAATATGTAATATTAGATATAAAAAGAAGGTGGGATACCTTGGACAAAAGGGTACATATAAAACACTTGTCTACTTGAGAACTGAGAAGGGAAAAATGGAAGCAGATAAAGTTGCTAAAGTATAGTATATAAAAAGATGTACCAAGCTTTATAGTTACTCCTCCAAAAAAATAGGAACATTTGGAGGAATAACTATACAGCTTGGTACATATTGCTACCAAGCTACTTTTAAAAAAAATATTTTAAATTTATTTTTAAAAGGTACTTAGATTACATAAAATGTTATGTAAAAAAATATAAGGATTCCCATATGACCCACTCCCCATACCTCCCACTTTTCCCCACATTAACAACTTCTTTCATTAGTGTGGTACATTCATTGCAATTAGTGAACACATTTTGGAGCATTGCCACTAAGCATGGATTATAGTTTACATTATAGTTTGCACTCTCTTCCACTCAATTCTGTAGGTTATGGCAGGATATATAATGGCCAGTATTTATCATTGCAGTATCACTCAGGTCAATTCCAAGTCCTGAAAATGCCCCTATATTACACCTCTTTTTCCCTCTCTCTGACTTCAGCACCTCCATTGGCCACTGCCTCCACATCAATGATATAATTTCTTCCATTGCTAGAGTCACAGTAAGTCTATAGCAGAACACCAGTAAGTCTAATCTAGTCCATATTTTATTCCCCAGTCCTGAGGATTCTGGGATGGTGATGCACACTCCACCTTTAAGAGGGGGCTTCAATCCCATATGGCTGATGGATGGGACTCTCTTACTTGCAGTTGTAGACTCTCTCAGTTCTTGGTAAGTCCAATGAACTGGAGAGTATGTGTTGCAACTCCGCTGAGGCTCAGGGCCCAGCTGGCACATGGAAAGCCCAGAGATTCAAGTGTCTTGGATGTACACCTAACAATTCCAGCACCAACTATAGGTTTAATTAAAAGGGACAAAAGGGGCATGTGTGGAGAAGTCACATCTGAGTCTACCTCTGTCACATTTGGGAGCACAAATTCCAAAGTCAGGCCCACTGGCAAGGCACCAAACTCTGGAGCTATCTGCCAAGACCGTAGGAGCCCCACTATTTGGGCTAGTATCTACTTTGGCAGTCTATGATATACTGCTGAGATGTGCATAGCGTTACCTCTCTGATGACTTCCCGACTCACTTTGAAGTCTCTTAGCCAAATAAACTCATTTGTCTTTACCTTTTCCCCCTTTTATATTCAAGGTCTTTTTCCAGTTGCATCATCAGCTGGTGCTTGGTAGTAATCCTTCGGTGCCAAAGAGGCTCATCCCTGGGAGTCATGTCCTACACTGCGGGGGAAGGTAATGCATTTATATGCTGAGTTTGGCTTAGAGAGAGGCCACATTTGAGCAACAAGGAGGCTCTCAGGAGGTAACTCTTATGCACCTGACAACATTAGGCTAAGTTGCAAATTCAAGAGCAAAAGGCTCATAAGCATAGTTGTCAATATCAAGGGCCCATCAATGGATCATCCTTTTTCACTAGTCATTGCCCCTGAACTTGGGGGATTATTGCTGTTCCATTAGAGAATGTGGCAGAGCTCCCCAGGATGGGAATTCAATAATCTTTCATTTTTTGTGTGACTCTCTACCCATGGTGGCAATGCCCCATGAACATTTGAGCATATTTATATATCTTATATATATGACCAGGTGAACTTCCTCCCAAGTATCCCCCATCACTGACACACCACACCA
>JAQZBX010023290.1:0-30943 GCA_029593785.1 Cabassous unicinctus | reverse complement strand
AGATATGGCCAAGGATTAAGGATGATTTGGGAATATGTTCACTGTGTCACTACTCAAGGGATTGCATATATATAATATGTAAATTCCCTGACAAAGTTGTTTCTGGCATTTTCTGCTTTTTTTTTTTTCAATGTCTGTGCAAGGATGGACATTTGGATCTGCCTTCTCACAATTTTCTTGAAGTCATTACACAGCACTCATGTTACATGTGTCTTCATAGTGGGATGGCAGAACTGCTATGGCAGTTATTTTCTGTGTGAACCCTTATCTCTGATGATCATGACTGCATAAGGGATACCTGAAATGCTCCTGCCACTGATATATTGCACTTGTGCAAATTTGGCAGTTCAACCACCCTCAGTCTCAGTGTCTTCATCTTGCACATTGATAGATTTAGACACTTGTTTCTAAAAATACCATAGAGTTTCTCACCTTATGAACTGACCTTGAATACAACATATGGCCATTGGCTATGTAGTAATATTAGTGAATTGAATTAAAAATAAGAAAGATACAGGACAGATAGCACAAGCACTGCAAGGGGATGCATAGACAATTTTGGGAGGTAAACAGCACTAGATATGAACACTGAAGGCTCCAATTTTCATGGCATGATAATGGAATTAAGGACAATATCTGGATCCATGTGCCAAGGCATCCCACCCTCAGGGAAGGTTGGGAAAGCAAGTGATGAGATAGAAGGAGAGTATCAGAGGAGGATAGCAACATGGCGCAAAATATAAACTCACACTAGACAAGATGAGACATTAGTGTAAATATTTTGTTGCTGCCCTGAGGACCATGAGGTCATGAACTGTACCAAATTACTTTGAAGCTTGGGGCAGGAAAGCATAATTTTCATGGATGAATTGGACTACCATCTGAGTAAGGACTTGAAAGATATATGGAGATTCTTAAACATTGATGCTTCCAGAATTACAAATAATTGCTTTGATGATAGAACAGTGTGGATTACTGTATTAGCTTGGGAAGGAGGAAGAACAAAATCTGGAAAGACTATCCCTGGGGGATATGCTGGTTCAGGAGTTTGCCATAAGAATAGTTCATTGACTATAGAGAGTTTTGTAATCAATTCTACCCATAGAATCCATGGCTTCACCATTGTTTTAACATTTGTTTTCTACTGGGAAGACAGTGAAAATTGTAGGTCCAGAGATTCCTCATGAAAGAAAGAAGCAGTGATGTCATCCAGAAAGCAAGAAATATGGATCTGTTCTTGGAAACAGGGATCAGATTTCAACAAAGATGTCCCAGCAAAGTAAGCTCCAGGGAGACAGGTACCTTCAATTGAGCCCTAGTGGTGTTAATCCTTCAGTATGTAATGCATACTTCACTTTTCCTTTCCCATTTTAAAGATTGACAAATGACATGGATAAGACAGGCCTAGTTATACTTTCCCTGAGTCAACCCCATCACTCTCCACTGAGTGCCATTTGCTTCAGCATGTCAGGTTATTATCTATGTGGTCAATGTTTCATTGTCCCCAAGTGGATTTTAGGTCACAAACCAAAGACTTCCCAGAGGCCACCTGGGAAGAAAGAATTTTCTGAGTTAAGCTTCAGGCTACAATTCTTCCTTTTCCCACCTGACTAACTCTGCTGCCCTCTGCTAAGTCCTGGCAATGATTAGTTACATAACACCTGAAAAGTGCTTAGAATAGCTGTCTCTCCATAAATGAGTGCTTTCACTGTTATTCATATTGGAGCATTAGGAAACTTATGGGTGTAACAAATACTAGCATAGTAAATAGTAAATTGGATGTATGCAAATTACTTTTATGAAAAAAATGTAGTTAATAAAAATTCCATATATTTTAGATGTTTGAACTATTTACAGTTCCAGAAATCATGACAATTTAACAATATGACATAAGAGTACCAGAAATTATGAATTTATGACAATAAGACAAGAAACCCAATATGCACTTCATTAGCCTCCTCCCCTATCCTACTGTCAGTTAACCATCTTTGAAGTATTGGACAGACAGGGGATTTTTTCTTTATATTACCTTGTTGTATTAGTCAGCCAAAGGGGTGCTGATGCAAATTACCAGAAATCTGTTGACTTTTATAAAGGGTATTTATTTGGGGTAGAAGCTTACAGTTACGAGGCCATAAAGCATAAGTTACTTCCCTCACCAAAGTCTGTTGCCATGTGTTGGACCAAGATGGCTGCTAATGTCTGCAAGAGTTCAGGCTTCCTGGGTTCCTCTCTTCCTGGGGCTCATTTATCTCTTGGCTAAGCTGCTCTGCTCTTTCCACAAGGCCAGCTGTAAAGTGAATGGCTAGTCTCTCTTCCCAGGGCCTCTGCAGTGCCTAATCAAGCCTTCTGTCTTTCCTCACATATCTGCTTCTCTGTGTGTTTACTTCCTGGGCTGTCTCTAATTCCTCTGCCTTGTCATTTTCTCTGTGAGTCCCCACCCATTTGGACTCAAAATCTTACTGGCATGGCCCAATCAAAGCCTTAATCATAATTAATCAAGTAAGAATAAAAACTCTGAATACAATACAATCTAATGTACCCAGAGGAACATACCAACTTACAAACATAATAGAATATCTATTTTTGTAATTCATAAACAATATCAAACTGCTACACTTGTGTTCTACCTTTGAATATTATGACTATATTCAAATCCAATATATCTCCTCAAATTTTAGAATTTTAAGACCCAGCTCACTATACACCATAAAAGAGAATATGGGAAAGAATGAAGATGTTTCAATGCAATCACCTGGGAATCAAACAAAAATCATTTCATTGTGCAGCATATGGCCAGCAGTTCTGTGAAAGAATGTGGTGTTTTCCCAGAAGAAATTGCCAACAAAGTAAAGTTTATTCTATCCAATATTATGCCATCTAATTTGCATGCTGGGATTTTTTTAGCTAATATTTAGTCCACGTAGCATTATGATACTACAATTTTGAAACTTTACCTTCTAGTCATTTGGAATACATTTCTTTACAGTCAACCTGAGTATGACTTCATTCTCTGAATCAATATTTACAAAATAGCATTGTTTTATGTGACAACAGTGTAAAACCTCCTTAGTTATGGCAATGGAGTGGTGGGTAAAATACAGACCTTCCCAGGAGCTCAGCATCAAACTTACGTGATGAAAATAGAATGGCATTAACCATAGGAGAGGGAGCTATGTGAGATTCAATGGAGTCCCAGAGCAAATTGTTTGGATGGCAGAGGGAAACAATATATCCTAAGAGATAATAAGCTATGTGAATATATCAGGAATGCAGAAAAGCCTGAGGAAATACGTAGCCAGGTAATGGTATGTGATGGATGAATAAACCTGGTTTTCAGAAATTGTATCTATTTTGGGAGAAAACCCCATGGCTTGACTAGCATCAGTCTTGCACAGAAACTGCAGTAAAGTGGCTCAGGTTAGGTCCAAGTTACTGGAATTAACCAAGAGTAGAATAGAAGTGTAAGAGAACTTCCACTTTAGTGAAAAACTCCTCCCTTTGTCAGAACTAAACTAGAGTGTAAAATTTATAAGAGGTCTATGGCTTTACTAAATGAATATGTTAATGAACTAGAAAACAGGGATAAATGGTTAGTTCTTATTAAATTGTAATTTGCATACATATAATTGTATATACTAATGTATAAAATATGATAAATATTTGCATATATTTACATACATATATCCCTCACTACAAATCAGGAAGTGAACTCCCCCAAATTTTCTCATACTTCATTAATTCCTTCTTCTCTCTTCCTTTCTCTCTAGGCACCATTTGATTTTTTAAATAGCTTTGTTGACTTATAAATGATATACCATAAAGTTTAGGCAATTAAATCACGTAATTCAATGGGTTTATTTAATTCACAGATATGTGCCACCAATATCAGAGTCAAGATTAGAATGATTTCACCACTTCACTCTTTAACTTGCCTAAATTCTCTTGACTCTATCCTGAATCCCAGGAAAATCTGTGCTAAGTCATCTCCCTCACATCTCTTCTGAGTCATACGAAGAAAGGCCCTGGGGATCAGGACACAGAACTGTGGCTGAGGGAAATTCCTGTTTTCTTTCCTCTTCCTCAGTGACACTCATGCTCTGCCCATATTCAATGGAGGTTTTCTCTAAAAATACAGCTTGTGAGTTTCAGAGCCAGGAAGGGACTAGAACCTTGAAGTTGGGGAGGGAGTGATCATAGGAAGTAAGCCCCAGCCCATGACAGGGAGCCCCTCCACTGCTTCCTCCTGTCCTGCCCTGGGAAGGCCTGTGCTTGGGGGCCCTGAGGGCAGGCCATTATTCCCAGACCCCTTCTGGGTTCCCTGAGGGGCAGACCTGGGGCTGCTTTCACCCTGCCTCCATCAGAACCTGTGTCTCCCTCTCTTACACATGCTGAAGCCTCAGATCTCAGGGGTTTCCTTTAAAGGTCATCAGGTTCATGAGGTGGTTTGGGGAGGGGCAATCAACTTTTTATTACTCCATGGAGTACACAGGATTAATGTTGAAGTACCTCACACTGTAGTTGGTTGTGTGAATTCAAAAGTTTCCACAATTACAAAGATTGCCCTAATTAGGGAAAGACAAGATTTCCTTTCTGTATTGGATTTTTAAAATTCAAGGATATTCCTTGAGGCTCCTGAGAACTCATATCCTGCTACCCATGGCAGAGCCATTTCTGCCTCCATGAAGGACACTCTGCTTAGTGTGCATGCAGGAATATTTTCTCTTAGTGCAATGAAGCTTTTCTAATTCAGATAATTCAATACAGGACACAGAATACTAAAGCTATAGAGGTGCCCTTGTGAAACTGTAAGAAGTAGAGAAAGTCCCAGACCCTGGCAGGAAACCAGCTAAAACCTCCACCCTGCACCTGACCCTGGGACTGAGCCCTGTGCTATGGGGCCTTAAGCTCCCCTGGCAGACCAGCCCCCTCCCTGGAGGGGAGGTGTGTGTCTGGCTCACACTCCTTCCCCTCACTGTGACTGGCACAGGATTATATGGCTGTGTTCTCAGGCCTCAGGTTTGACATTTGCAGATAGAGCTGGTTCTTGGCATTGTCCCTGGAGGTGGTGAATCTGCTCTTCACAGAATCTGCATAGTCCATATAATTACTACCACTGCTAATGTATGAGACCCATTCCAGCCCCTTTGCTGGGGCATCATGGACCCAGGTCATAGCATGATTATTGAAGGTGAATCCAGAGGCTTCACAGGAGAGACTCAGAGACCCTCCAGGCTGGGCCGAGTCTCCTCCAGACTCCACCAGCTGCTCCTCACACTGGACACCTGTAACAATGAAAGTAAAATTTGATTCACAGAGTGAGACACCAACACACATGCCTTCTTCACACACACACTCACTGAATCCAACCCACAGCATCACCTCCAGATTCTCCATAATATTACAGTGGAAAATTGACAGCAGAAATGCCCAGCTCAGCACACTCTTCATGGTACCTCCTCTTCCTCTCTCCTGTGCACAGAAAGGAAGAACTCAGACAACCATGGTGGGGGCTCCTCTCTCAGGGCTGAAGGGCCTGGGCTGGTTTTCAGGACCAGAGGGAGGGACCCCATTTGCCTGTCCATCCCCCATGGGGCAAATCAGCTCCCTCCCTTCTCATGAGCTTTCTCCTGGATATGCACTCTCTGATTCCAGAGCTCTCCGTGAACACAGTCCTTGAAAACTCATCTGATATTGAGTGCATGGAAAAACATTTCAGGTATAGAAATTATGAAGTGCTTTCTCTCCCACATCCTCATAAAACATTGTGCATGGTGAAGTATTCTTTAAAGTAAGGCCATACTGACCAGCTTCCTATAGAGGCCAGGGACATGGGAGAAGCCTTTTATGAACCATTGTCCTGGGATCCCAGAACATAACACTCCCTTCTCCTCAGTGGATCCCAGGTCCAGGGCCTATGGGAGATGAAATGTTGTCCAGACTTCTCTTTGTGTCACCACATAGCATAGATGGCAGCTGGGATTTTCTCCTTCTCCATGTGCTGGTTGCAAGAAGCAGAAGATTGAGGCTGTGGACACCTGAGTCAGGGCTCTAAACATCTGTCTCATGACCTTTGTACCTTTTGCCTCACAGAAAAAGCAGGTGGGTGGCTGGATGAGCACACAGCTGGGTCTGCCCCAGCAAGGTCCCTCACAGATCCCAGGGCAAGCCCAGATCCTGGAGAATTGCACCCATTGTTCACATGCCACATTACATATAAATGAGGAGGCCCTCTCAGATCACACAAGACCATGACTGGGGTTTTTTGTTCTAGTTTTACTAAGGGATAAATTACCTATATAAAAAATGACTTTCCACAATTTTACATTTCCATGAATTTTGGAAAAAATTGAGGATTTTATCAAAACTTATCCACTTCTGCACTATTGAAATTGTGCATCAGATATTTCTTTGTTGTGCAGAGATAATGTGCAGTGTAAGAAGTTGAGCAGCATCCAGAAAATGCCAGTGGTACATCTCTCCAGTTTTGACAACCAGAAATATCTCTAACCTTTGCCATATGTCTCAGGTGGGGGGGGCAGAATCCCTATGGTAAACTATTGACACCCTTGCTAACATGAACAATACTTTTCAGGTTAACCAAATTTTGATATTATGAGGGCTGGGGGAATTCATCCTATTAGACTTGGAGCCCCTTCTTAGGTTTACAAAACTGAGGTCCAACAAAAATATGACTTACTGGCTGAAATGTTCCCAAACCTGCCAATTATTATATAGTGACTTAAATCACAAATTAAAGATCCATCAAGAAAGAATACCCCACATTCTCCCCTGGGGCAAAAAGGAAAGAGAGGAAAGATTGAACCCTGTGAAAATAATGTCTGGTGTTCTGAATCAGGAAAGATCCTTAGAGTAGCTTTGCAAGAAGGACCCAGTCTTTGCAGAGGAACCACAGCTTCTGAAACAAAATCCTTTCTCAGCCTCTCTTACACATGCTCCTGAGCTGGAAAACTGTTCCTGGTACTTCTTTCTTGATGCATGCATCCAAACCCTGCCTTCCTCCCTTTGGGTGAGGTTTTGGTCTCAGCTCCCACTACCTTCCTTTAACTCTGTTTCCTGAGAGGATGGCAGTGGCAAGACCACATCATTGAACTCAGAGCTCAGCTGCAGGGAGAACTGGTTTAGGGATATGTCAACAGTGATGGAGATGTAGCCTAGTGTGTGGGAACATTACCTGTATTTCAAAGTGATCTACTGCAATAAGCATGACACAGCCACTGCAGCCCCTTCCCTGGGTGCTGAAATACTTGTTTCTAATTAGAACCAATGGAGAAGGAGTACGTAGAGACACACAGGAACTCCATCATTCCTGGAACAATTTCCTGCTGCTGCACTTGGGAAAGAGGACCTGGCTCAATTACAAAAACAATGAGTCATATGCTCAGATATATTATTCCCATTACATTCATGTCTGGAATCCTTAGGGCACTCACATGTTCAATTACAATATGAATTTCAGTTAGTGAATTTCTGAAAAGTAAAAGTAGCTGGTGTTTTCGTAGGGAATATGTTGAATCTGTAGGACAGTTGGGTTATATTGCCATAGTAATAATATTAAGCCTTCCAATACATGAACACTGGGTAACTATCCAATTATTTAGGTCTTCTTTAATTTCTTTCAACAATATTTTTCATCGTTTATTTAAACAATAATTGGAAAGCATTGCACTTCACTTCTTTTGTTAAATATATTCTCTGCTCTTTTTTCTTTGTGTTGCTATATTAAATTGTATTATTTTTAACTTAATTCCATGAGTGTTCATTGCAAATTTGTAAAATTGCATTTAACTTCATGTTTTGATCTTGTTTATTGCTATTTTGCTGAAATTGTCCATCCAATCTTAGTTTTCTTTTTTTAGCATGTGTGTATGTGTTCCTTAAGATTTTCATTTACATGATTATGTCATCTGTGTAAAGAGACAGTTTTCCTTCTTCCTTTCCATGACCTATGTCTTTTTGTTTTATTTCCTTAGTAATTTCACTAGAATTTCCTTTGCAATGTTGATTACAAGTGGTATAAGCAGACATTTTTTTTGTTGTTGTTATTTTTCTTGTTTGTGTTATTCCTGATCTTAATAGGAAGGCTAGCTGCTTTCACAATGATGCATCATGGTGTCTATAGGTTTTTTTAAAGATCATTTATAGAAGGCTGAGGAACTTCTCTTCTATCCCTACTTTGGTGAGTGTTTAAGTGATAGAAGAGTGTTGGATTTTGTTAAATGGTTTTTATATGCCTATTGAGATGATCATGTGTTTTTGTCCATTATTTCATATGACTCATCACCTTGGTTGGTTTTCTTATGCTGAACCAATCCTGAATTCTTTGGAAAAATTGCACTAGTTTATATTGCATAATCTTTTTTGCACACTGCTTCTTCTGGTTACTTTATATTTCCTTGAGGATTTGACTATTTTTAGAACACTCTTCCTGCATGATATTTAATAGTTTTCTGTCATTATCACATTTAAGTGATAGTTTTTATCTTTCCAAAGACTTTTTCTCTTTTTTTTTTGTTTTTGGTCTGGTCATCATTTTTTAGAGCAATTATAGGTTTACAGAAAAGTCATGCATAACATACAGGGTTCACCCTCACACACACAGATTTCCCTAGTTTTCTGTTATTTTGTATGACCATTTGCCTGGCACATAGTCAATGCTCACATAAAATTACATGCTAATTATATACTATTCTGATCCATTTGGTGAATCTCTTTTTTTGAGTTAATATTTTATTTTTAAAGAAGGACATAACCTCAGACATAAGGGCAAAACCAGGTTAAAAGTGAAAGGTTAGAAAAAGATATTCCATGAAAATTGTAACCAAAAAAAGAGCTGGAGTAGACCAGGTCAATGTAAAATAACAATATTGTAGTATATGAACAATTATTACTCAGTGCTACTAAGAAATTGGTCCTCTGATCAGTATTCTGTAAATTTCTTCATACAAAATAAATACTTTTTTAAATTGAGAAGACCAGAGAAAAGACATATTTTTGTATACATCATTTTTCTTTAACCCTTTATTATGCATACTTATTAATTAAAATAATCCATCTGGACCAACAATGATATAGCATGACTAAAGTTGAAATAGATTTTGAGATTTCATGCCTCATAAAATTATGAGTTGGCATATTGTTATCTGCTGTAATTCTTTCCAACATGATATGAAGAATTCCCAAATAGGAATGTGATTATTCAGAAAAAATTATGGCCTAAATGGAAATTAAATAACTAAACCAATAATTTATTTCATTCTTAGAGATTATTATGTCCAATAGTTAAAGCTGTAATATAAAAATTAGAATTATGTTATAATTAAATTTCTATTCTATTAGAAGTATTACTTGCATTTATAAATGTTTGTTTCTATACTATCTATTTCTTATAATTGATTTATATTAAGTCTAACCTAGCCTTACACTCTTTTAAAATTTGTAATTTCTTTGAATCTATTTTTCTCTTTACTTCACAATTTTACAATAAAGGTCTTTTTAACAGATAAAAGAATGGAATGGTGGTGTTCCCATATCCAATTTCTGTGTGTGAATGTGTGTGTGTGTGCCTCTGCTTATATGAGTTCCAGCAAGGGTTAGAGACCCACCCTGAATCATGCCTCATGGATAAAGTCCATCCAAAAGTAACTCACACCTACAGGGGTGGATTAGTTTAAAAACTTAATCTTTCTCTTTTTGGGATTCACCAAATTAAAACTGTCACAGTTGATGGCAGTTGTTTTCAGACCCCATGTGTTCTCCTATATGTAACTGAAGAGTATCAAGTAAAACCATGTTTCTTGTATAAAAAGAAGTATATAATGTGCTGGCCCTGAGAATATGTCTCCCATTGTTTTCACCTACAGCATATACTGAAACATCAGCCCCGCTACTATTCTCTGAGAACATCACCTTGTCTGTGCACTAGACAGGTGACCAAGATCTACTCCCATCAAATTTGGGACTATACTTAGGGTCCTTCCTAGGAGACAGGGGACTCCTTTGATGGGCAATTATGACACCAGGTCATCCTGATGATCTAGCTAAGCTAGGAGAAAGAAAACAGTTGGGAGAGAAATGGACAGAGAGGCCATTGCTGAGTCTGATATGCACACTTTTGCATAAAAAGGAGAATAAAATAAAATGTGGAATCCATTAGGATTTATGGTTACTGACCATGGCATACCCTCACTCTTGGTCCTGACATGAATCCCAAAGCAAGTCCTCACTTGGGAACCCCTGCTGACATCCTCTCACTGTGTTTGATTTTAAAACACTCACTGACATTTATATGGTTCTTCAAATTTTTATCCTGCTGACCACTGGCAGAGTAATTTCTGTCTCTATAAGGGATTCTTTTCTTTGCATGCAGGCAAAAGTGTTTCCTCCTATGGCAAGGAAACTTTTCTAATTTAGAGACTTCAGTGCAGTTCACAGAATCCTAAATAGAGGGAGCTTTCCTGAAGAATCTGAAAGAGGTAGAGGAAGCCCTAGACCCTAAGTAGAAACCAGCCTTAACTTCCACCTACTCCTGCCCCTGGGGAAGGGCCCTGGGCTATGTGGCCCTAAGTGCCACCAGCAGCCCAGCCCCTGCCTGCATGGGGAGGTGTTGGTCTCGGCTCACACTGCCTTTTCTTCACTGTGTCTCTGGCACAGTAATACACGGTCCTGTCCTCAGCCATCATGTTTGTCATTTTCACATACAGCTGGTTTTTGGTATTGTCCTGGAGGTGGGAAATGGCCACTCACAGAGTCTATGTAGTGAACCAGATCTTTGCTACTACCTCTAATAGATGAAATCCACTCCAACCCCTTGCCTGGGGCCTGGTGGACTCAGTTCATTCAATCATTACTGAAGGTGGATCCAGAGGGTGCACAAGAGTGTCAGAGATCACCAGGCTGTGCCATGTCTACTCCAGACACCACCACCTACACCTCACACTGTAAAACTGCAATCAGTGAAAATAAACTATGATTCACAACCAGACAGGCAGATATACAGGGTCACATAGAAACACATTCATTCACAAAGACAGCAGCATCTCCCATTTCTCCACAATATCCACCATGGAAAATTGAAAAAGGGAGAATGTCCAGCTCAGCACAGACTTCATGGTGCTTCCTCTTCCTCTGTCCTGTGCACAGAAAGGAAGAGCTCAGACAACCAGCATGAGGGCTCCTCTCTCAGAGCTGCAGGGACAGGGTCTGGGCTGGTTTCCAGGACCAGAGAAGTCTCCATTTGCCTGTCTTGTCTCCCACAAGGCACCCAGATCCCTCCTTGCATTTGAGGCTCTCCTGGCCTTGCAGTCTCTGTATTCAGAGTTCTCTGTGGCAATAGTGCATGAAAATTCCTTTGATATTGAGTGCAAGGAGGAGTGTTTCAATTCTAGGAACACTTTATTTCTTTCTCTTCCCATGACCTCCTGAAGAACTCTAAATATGGCCAGATTTCTTTCCTCATAACACCCACATCACCCAGATGAAAGCCAGCATATTCTCATCCTCCCATCTGCTCCTTGATGGGAGTGGGATATAGAGGCTCAGGACATCAGTGTTTCAGGGTCAATGACAGCTGCTCTGTGAATGGAGAATCACAACCTGTTTCCTTTACCCCCACATAGAAAGCAAACAAAACACAGATGGATGTCCAGCTGTGTCTTACTCTGTGAGCTCCCTCTCAATTACCAGCATAGGTCCATTACTTGGATGATCACCCATTCAAGGGAGCAAAATGGATTATCAGGGATGTGCTGCCTGGAGGTCTAGGGCCTGGGGCAGCAACCAGCTTCCTCCCAACCATGCTGCACATCTAATGGACAATGGACCCTCCTTTCCCACCAGTCCTCCTCCCTACCACCTGAAGTTTCTACTTCAGGTTCTCAGGTTACTTGGACACTTCCATCCTAGACAGTATAACTTCATGTTCTTCTCTGAATAAGGGCACCTGTTTTAACTGTGATAACATCCAAGGGCAGATCAGAGATCTCTGCTGAATGTCCTGGTGAAGGCCTGATGGTGACAAAAAGGAGCTCTCTGTAGTGAATTTAGCAGCCAAAATCCCCCCTCAAGCCTGCTTCTGGGATGGATTTTGTGGCCAAAATCCAATCTTTATCTCTATCCACAAAGACCTGACATTTGTGGACATGGCCATGGTGGGAGCCATCCCTGATGCACCACTCATGCCAGCTTTAAGCCTCTTCCTGCTCTTTTTAGATAGAAGAGTGAGCCCAGGCAGCACCCAGTGGTCATCCTTTTTGTATTGTTTCATGCCCACGAGGATGAAACTCTCAGTTTGATGCCACTGACCTTGGTTTCCATGGTGCATTGGATCATCAAGCTCAATGTGAAATCACTTTAACTTCACCCCAGCTAAGGCTGAGCAAATAAGATCTTGAGGGTTGGGTTTGTTACACATATCCAGGAATTGAACAATTCCATATGAATGAACTGTTCAAATGTGTGCCATGATATAAAGAACATATTTTGAAACACTTTTATAATGCAATTATCTTTTTAATGTAATTATCCACAATATGTATGTATGTGTGTGCAATATGCTGCATGCAAATTCCCACAAAATTAGAAACTTAAAGAATACCCATTTGTTATTTCAGTTTCTTTTGATCAGAAGTCTAGGAATGGATTAGTTTGTTCTTTGTTCAGTTTTCACAAGGCTTCATCAAGGTGTCATCTCATTCTCATCACAGAATATCCAGATTTTATAAATAACAAATACTTTCAAAAATGAAAGGCAAATATCCCAATTAAAAAAGCTCAAAATGTACAGTTCTGCAGTATTAACTTTGAGATGTATAATGTTACTACAATAAAAAGTTTAAAAATATGGGCAAAGACTTGAATAGACATTTCCCCAAAGATGTTATACAAATGGCCAATAAGTATATAAAAAGAAGTGTTTTGTTCTTTTTCTTTGATTCAGCTTTTGTGGCATTCTTCTCCAGTTTCTATTGTAGTCAAGAGTACCAAGGAAGTGAAGACAGTTGATATATGTATATTTAGTTTCATTCAAGTGGCTCTCCCAAGTTTACTTATTAAAGTAATTTTTTTGTAGATTCCTTTAGAATTTCTGTAAACATAATTATGTTATTTAGTAAATAAGGAGAGTTTCACTTTTTCCTTTCCAAACGTTATGGCTACTTCCTGAACAATCTTGACATTAGGGGAAATCTTTCTATGTTTTATCATTAACATGCAACATTAAAATGATGATAGTTATAATAATTTACATATTTTAACAGATACAGGAACATAATCTCCTAAGAATTATGTTCTAAGAATGAGCATGAAAATATTCTCAACTTAAGTTAATTTTTTCTACATCTACTGAGCTGGTCTTACATTTCATCTTCCTAGTTCTATTAATGTGCTAAATTACAGTAATTTCTTGTTTAATAATATACTAAACTTTCATTCTTGAAATAAAGCCCAATTGACCATTTAGGTCATGATATATTATGCATTTGAAATATGGTTTTAGAAAATTTGCATTTAGGTTCATGAGATTGTTGACTTGATTTTTTCCCTTGTATAATCACAAAGAAGTGATCTATGTTTTTTTCTTAAAGTTTCATAGACTTAGACCAAATAGTGTAACAGGACATTTCCCACAAAATAGTAATTTTAATGCAGTCCCAGTGAAAACTTCCTGTTGTCAATGTTCACAGATGACAACTGTTCATGAGAGTGAAAAGGGGCACAATTAGCCAAGGCAATTTAAAGAAGATAGACAAAGTTGGTAATGGGCTGACTCACATAGTTGTGTATACATCAATTGAATCAATATTAGAGTGTTTTCATTACTCCAAGGAGGCACGGTGGCCTCTCAGAGAGCACCTACGGCACAATGATCCGGAACCGGCACCGGGATGAGGGCAGCGCGGAGCTGCGGGCCCCGCGGGGAGGCGTGCCATGCGGGTTGGTGCGACCGCTAGACAGCGCGGCGGCGGCGGCGGGCCCGGGTGAAATCGCGCCATGGCGGCCGCCGCCTTCCTGTGGTGGACTTCGGGACTGGGGCTCTCGCCTCCGCCTGAGAGGGCCCGCGGGCATTCGGAGTCCGTGGGGCGCGGTGGGCGGCGGGACTGGGCGGGAAGACTGCGCAACCGCGGCGTGAGAATCCCTAGGGAGGCGCCCTGGCTTTGGCGCTGGTGCCTGCCCTTTACGCCCCCGGTGAGTGTGGAGCGAGATCCCTGCAGCCCGCCGGGGGTCAGGGCGCCGTCCCCGCTCCGCAGTGGGCCTGGCGAGAAAGTCGCGCGTGGGCCCGACTTTGTGGGTGGCACCAGAAGCGCTGTTCGTGCACCGAGGGCTCGGCCTGTCCGCCTCCGTCTTCCCGGAAGCGTCCCCTGGGCTGCGGGCGAAGAAGCAGGAGTACCCGAAATCTGCCAAGACACCAGGGGAGCCCTCAGTGCCCGGGGACCTCCCACAGAGTGCTCTGAATCCCCGTTGGTTTTTCTTCTCTAGCAAACCAAGAAGAGGACATTGTTTTAAGAAAGGATAGGGGCTGTCAACCTCCAAGAAAACCAGCATTTCCTGGTAACATGTCTTCTCTGGTGTTTCTATATGTGTTCACTTGATGGCAGGAGGCAAAGGACATTAGCTTTACTTGGTAAGCCATGGGCCCCAGAGGAGAGAATCTCAGGTACAAGGGAAGCTGGCATCATGTCAGGGGACCAGAGCCTCCAGGCCACAGGGACCGAGGCACCCCTTCAGCTCAGTGCCAAAACCCACCCCTCGCTGTGCTCCCCCAGGCCCAGCCCTGGCCAGCACCCCAGGGTGACTTCCCTCAACCCTGTGGCCTAGCCCCACGCCCTGCGGCCTTGCTGCACTTGTCTGCTGGGCCTGGTGTGCACGAGGTGGAGGTGGCTGAGTGCCTCAGGGCACCGCACATGTGGTCTGTGCTGATCACTTTTCTTGCACTCTGCCTCCTCAACTAGGAAATCAGGGACAGCTGTGCCTAGGACAGAGCTGAGGCTGTGGGGTGGCACCCAGGCCTTCAGATGAGCGTTCAGGTTCTTCCCAACATATGACATGGACCTGAAGCTTGTAGTTCACCATAAACAGTGCTCAAGTGGAAACTTCCCTTGTAAGCAGACCTGGAGCCAGGTGGCAGAGGAAATGGCGCTTCATCTCCAGAACCTTGGTGTTCCCAGAAGCTGTGGAGTCCTAGGAGACGATTCCCAAACTTTGTCCTTCACTGGATTTTTTAAAAACAAATCAATTTTATTGATACTATGTTTTGATACATTTTAATAAAGCATACAATTCTTCCAAAGTGTAAAAATGAACAAAAAGATCTACCCCTTGTTAGTCTCCTCTCAATCTCTCTAACCTTCCCCTGACATATATAACTACTATTCTGTTTATGTCTCTCTATTTGTATTTATATTTTGAATAGATGGAGTCAAACAATATGGGGCACCTTGTGTCTAATTTCTCTCACTTAGCATGCTCCCTTCTTTTGCCAGTGATGGAAAATTATTACTATATTCCTATACATTACTGTCCATAGTTTGCTTTGGTCATATTTTTGCCCAAATATCACCCTCATATTAACATCTTTTAACATTAACATACACTTGTTCTGTTTCTAAGAGAAAGAGTCATATATGCAATATTACCCATACTTATTTTTCACCTGAGGGTTCACTATGTATATGGTCCCATGGAACATTTGTTTTAGCTTTTCTTCTAGTGATATATAGGAACTTAGACTTTCATTTTCAGCCACAATCACACCCATGTATTAGTACTTCTAATTACAAACATTGTTATGTGTTTTCACCATTTCTCTCAATTTCCAAAGATTTATGAACAACATTTATAGAGATTCTGCATGGATTAAACTGCAGCATTCCATTCCCTAACCAATTTATTTTCTGGTGACCTCTATTCTAGTTATTAACTCCATGAGTTTGCTCAATATATTTAGTTCATAATAGCAAAATCATACAATACTTGTCCTTCTGTGTTTGACTTGCTTCACTCAACATGAAGTCCTCCTGGTTCAACAATGTGACATGCTTAATGATGTCATTCCTTCTTAGAGGTGAATAATATGCCATTGTATGTATATACCTCAATATTTTTATCCATTATTCATTTGATGGACACCTGTGTTGTTTTCATCTTATGATAATTGTGAATAACACTGCTATGAATATTGATGTGTAGATGTCTGTTTGTGTCACTGTTCTCAGTTATTCTGGGTATATACCTAGAAGTATAGCCAGGTCACATGACAAATCTATATTTAACATCCATGGGAATTGCCAAAGAATCTTACACAGTAGCTGTACCATTCTAAATTCACACCAACAGTGAACAAGCATCCTATCTTTCCACAACCTCTCCAACTGTTGTACTTTTCTGTCTTTTTAATAGTGACCATTCTAGTAGGTGTGAAATGATATTTCATTGTAGCTTTGATACGCATTCCCCTAATTGCTAGTGATGTTGAACATTTTTTCATTTGCTATTTGACATTTGTATTTCTTCTTTGGAAAAATGTCTATTCAAATTTTTTGCCCATTTTTTAATGAGGTGGTTTGTCTTTTTATTATTGAGTTGTGGGATCTCTTTATACATCATGGATATTACACCTTATCAGATGTGTCATTTCCAAATATATTCTCCCACTGAGTAGACTGCTTTTTCAGCCTCTTAACAAAGTCCTTTGAAGTGCAAAAGTGTTTAATTTTGAGGAGGTCCCATTTATTTAGTTTTTTATTGCTTTTTCTTTTGGGTGTAATATTTAATACACCCTCACCTACCACAAGGTCTTTAAGATGTTTCCCTACATTATTTCCTAGGAGTTATATGGTCATGGATTTTACATTTAGTTCTTTGATACATTTTTACTTGATTCTTGTTTAGAAATTAAGATAGGGGTCCTCTTTCTTTCTTTGGGTTATGGATATCCTGTTCTCCCAGTACAATTTGTTGAAGAGACTCTTTTGTCGCAGTAAAGTGGATTTGGTAGGCTTGTCAAAAACAAGTTGACTATAGAGGTGAGGGCATATTTCAGTGAATATCTTGAGTTTGGAGGGTAGAAATATCTCTCTTCAGATACTAAGTATTTTTTATAAAAGAATTTATACCCATCTCCTCTCAAACCTCCTCCCTCTGAGTCATTCTTATGTTCTTCTCTAGTGTATGATCTCAATTTATGGCAAGGCAGCATGTTTTATCATACATCCATTCCCCATTGGAAGTGAAGGCATCATTTAATTGTATCTTTTGAAGCTCACCTTGATATCATTTGGAAATGGGTGTGTTTGTCTCACTAATATCCATTCATGTAGGGATAAATAATATTTTTCTGAATGAATGAGTCCTACTGATAAATATAGAGTTTGTTACTAGAGATAAATGGTATTAAACCAGGAGAATGTAACAGATCTCAATAATCTGTAGTTAAATAAGAAATTTCATGGTTAGATACTTTGCAAAGAATCTTCACATTTATCCTTAGGTCAACTTTAATAAAGTTTCTCTGCACAAAGGGTAAAGCCAATCTGATTGGGGGATGGGGAAAAAAAGGATGAGCCAAAGTCTCTATGGTTCTCTGGGTAACCTTTAGTGCCAGGAGAACCACTTAAACCTTGTAACAAAAAAGCAGTCTCCATTTCCCTAACAGTAGATGAATTCTTAGTAAGAATGTTCCTCTGTTCTCCTTCACCTCATGCCTTACCAAGAGTTTGCTGTGTCTTCCTCAAGTCAGGTTTGACCAGAGGGAACTCAGAGTGCAAAGACACCTTCTCACCCTTCCCTCCCCAAGGCCCATGAGATCAATACATGCCTATGGGGAAAAAAAATAAGAATGATGAAAGAAACATTTTTTTAAGAAACCAGAGGATTCACTTTACTCATTGCAGAAATATTGAAAGCTGAAATACTTCCTTAATTTGGTTTGTCCATCATAAACACAGTGGCCTCCTCCCAATGCATGACAATATATTTAAGAAAAACTGCTCTTTTATGCCTGAAACTACAAAATGATATATCATCAGCAGCAAGGTAAAAGGGGTCTCTCAATGTTCTTTCCCCTTGTTGTCATTTTCATACAGAAAACAAATTCTGAATGTAAATATATACTGGCTGCCACCCACAATTGTTCATAAATTCCCCTTATCATAAATTCCAGTTTATTGTTCATAGTTTTCAGATTGTTTTTGTCAATAAATCCTGTAACATATTGCAAAATGCTGCCTATCAACTGAGACAATCAGGTACTTTTCCTATCATTCTATTAATGTAGTGTAATGCAGTGAGACATTTTTAGTATATTTTTGTATATATTTTGTATTCAGAGATTTGACACCCTGTGTCACAGTCTATAAATATGTTGCTGATTTGGTTTGGCAGTATGTTAATTAAGATTTATGAATTTATATTCCTAGGATACAATAATGTGTATATTTATTTACTTGTGGTCTTTTTCTGACTTGGTATGAGGGAAATGCTGGCCTCATAGGATGTTAGGAAGTGTCTATTCTCTTGTAGTTTTTAAAGAGTTTTAGGATATTGTTAATTCCTAAATGTTTGGTGGATTCACAAGTGAAACTAGCAGGCTCTGTACTTTGTTGGTATTTTTGATGAATGAATCAATCTTTTTGCTTGTTAAATGATTCATCTTGGCTCAGTTTTAGTTCTTAGCCTATTTCTAGAAATTTGTTCATTTCATTTCATTAATTTTTTCTAATTTCTGTCACAATATCATTCATAATCTTCCCTTATAATCTTATTTATGTTAGAAAGATTGTCAGTAATATCCCCATTTTCATTTTTAGCTAAAGTTTTGCCCACTTTGTTGATCTTTTTAAAATACCTCTAAACATATAAAGTTTAAGTTTTATTGACTTTCTCTAATATCTTTTGATTTTCTTTCATTAATCTCTGTCTAGTCTCCATTATATTCCTTCTTATGCTTTCCTTAGTTAAGTTTGCTCTTATATTTCTAATCCCTTAAGGTGTTAACCATTATTTATTTAAAGGTTATTTTTTTAATGTAATCATTTCATAAGCCCAGTGCCTTCAGTTTCCATTGAGACAGGACAGCTAGAGAAAAGGAGAAACAGTGGCACATGTATTCAGGTGCATCCTCCTCATTAAGTTTGTGTCTGAATACTTTAGACACTTACCTCTGGGATTTTCCACAAGAAAAAGGAGGAACTATGAGGCTTTTGTGTTCTAGAAATTAAGTCCATGCTGTCCAGAAAGTATTTCAAGGGTGAGATTGGTCCTGGATTTATGTCAATGGTTTCTGAGGTTTCATCTGTTTGTATAAGTGGTGACTTGCATGTGAGAGAAACATTTTATATAAAGGTGAAAAGGAGGGAGGGGGTGTCCATAGGAACAAGGTGCTGGCTGTGCCTTCCTCACCTAGCCAACCACCTCTTGTTCTAGACCAGGAAAGGAAGTGAAGGTGTTCATCAGGAAGAAAGATATAAACAAAGATCATATATGACCTGGGAAATATGGTCAATGTGTCTACTCCCAGAGAAACACACACACACACAATATCACTGGAAAAGTTAGTTCTGAAAATAACTGCTTTTTGATGGATTCATGGACAGATGGAAGTTTGCAGCTGCCCTCTCCTATATTTAACTGATGTCAATCCACAGTGACAACTTTGTGTACATAGTTACAGTAGGTTATTGGAACTTTCAGATATCATGCATGTTGCCGTGTTGTTGTTCCACATGGATCTTGAAAACATATATATAAGACAGATCTGATGACCTAGATTGTTCAAGGAATAACAGCTGTGGCCTTCCTTTAACATGTCACAATGATTGTGGCTGGAGCAGTTTAACCCTCCTCAACCTCAGGATCCTCCTGAAGCATTAATTGATTTAGATCACCTTGCTCTGAAAACCCACTTCCTTCCTAGCCTATCATGAACAGACCCTTCATACAGCATATTGCAACCATTCTATTTAATATCATTAGTCAAGTGGGTGAAAAATAAACAAGTTAAAGGACATATATCACTAACCTGAGGACAAGTGGGAGAGGCAGAGATGTGAGGTGAAGATGCCTCTACCTGGACTCTGATGTCACCAATGGATTTGGCAGAATTGGGGTATTCAAAAGAAGTCAGGATCCAGGTTCCAGGTAATTACAGTCATAGAAGGCTGGTATAGAAGTGTTGAGATGAAATTCGAGTGGCTAAGTGACTGCAAGGAATAAATAAGGGCCACATATTACACTTAGTGCAACTGAAAGATATTATTTTGAGGTAGATGTGAGAGGTGATATTCAAATGAACTTGCAATTTCTTATGAAGTATGGAGCAAAAGAACATAATTACCTTGATTGGTGCTAGACAAATGCTACTTTGTGGATCTGGATAGTTACATTAAAAAAAGTGGTGAAGGTGATATGAAGAGTATTAATTATGGAAATGTCTTCTTGAAAATACTAAAAACATGGTTGGTGGTGGCAGATTATGGAGTATAGGCTTTGAGAAGAAGGAGTATGTAGTGTGGGGGAGATGATGCAACAAAGGAAAGAAGTTTCCTGCAACATTTGCTGGCTCTGGAGGTGACCGTGAGCATATTGCCTTGGCTGGGGCATGGTGTGTCATTGGTGCTCTCAGTAGAGTCAATGCCTCCTATGGAATCCTACCTCCTGTGACCTTGGCCTCAATGTTCCTGCAATTCTTGCACTTTACTGGGAAGTTAGTGATAATTGCAGGACAAGAGAGTCCTGTTGTAGAAGGAAGAAACAGTGATGCCACTCAGAATTCAAGAAAAATGAATCTGTTCTTGGAGAGCAAAAACAGTTTGTTAGTCAAAATGTCCCTGCTACAGAGGCTCTTTGGAGGTTAGACTCTTCCAAAGTGGGCCATGATGAAACTGATCCTTCAGTATATGATGAATATCTGACTTTTCCTTCCCCTATTTGAGATTGGGATATGAGACTAGGTTGGGTAAGACCTAGTACAGTGTCCCTGAGTCGGCCCCATGTCATGCCAACCTACTGCCATGACTCTCAGCATTCCATGGTGATGAGGTCACCAGCAAGAGGAGGAAAATAACCAACCCGATGTTCAGTACAGAATTCTTTATTGGAAGAATGTTGGACATACTTTTGCACAGATGCTTTTAAACACTGATTAGAAAAATCACATCAGTCCTGAACATGGTAACACATGAAGAAGAATGAAATACAATATGTGGTATAAATATAAACCTCCACTCCTGCAATGGCACACCCACTTCTTTAAAACAAAGTCTACTTAATTCAAGGGGCTCAGAAAATAAATATTTCTCTCATGAGAAATATTTGCTCTGTGAAAAGATTGTTTTGACTAGTGAATATAAATATGCAATATGTGTCTCAGAAATATTTAAAGGGAGGGAGAATTGATATTTGGATTTTTGATATGATTATAAACAATTATTTATTAATCAAGCATGAACCTGATAAAAAGAAGTCAGCCTTAATTCTTAGTCAAGGTGGAAATGCAGATATGAGTGAACAATAAAAGGGAGTGGAAAAAGAAATAATGTTAACTCACTGTCAGTCAAAATCTTTGGGGGAGGGGGAGAAAGACATTTGCATTTATACCTAAGATATCTTGAAAAATGCTACAGATTTTTAAAAACTCTCATGACTTACAGCTTTCACTGACAGTGGACAGCTCCAGGTCTCATATGAGAAAATGTCCTGATTGTATAGAAATGCATCTGATGGTCTCTGCAGGCTTTGAGATGTGCAGGATCCACCCCTCCTACCCCCATTCCACCAGTAGATTAATCTCTATTCTTTCTCTGTGGGAGGTGAGGATAGTGTGGAAAAAGCTTGAACATAGTCTACCCAAGTATATTTGTACATGGAAATTAAACAAGAAAATGGGAAATAAGGTTTCTCATTAAAATTTCCTAATGAAAAAGACAACTGTAGGTCACAAAATAGCAAATTATTAAGGAGTAATGTAATTAGCATATAGTAATTACAATTCTTTGCAGACCATACCATTGCTTTTGTATCTTCAAAGAAAATCAAATTAAACCATGTTTCATTGTATTAAAAGAAACAGTGTATTGCACCTATTACACCTCCTATTCTTCAAATTTCAGGGACATAATAGACCCAGGGCCGAGCTGATGATCTCTGAAAACATCACCTTGTTTTTTCCCAGGGAAGATGATTAGAATGCTACTTCAGCAAAAGGCTAAGTGTGTTACATGCTTAGGAAGACACATCCATGGGAGAGACATGGGGTTACTTTGATGGGTAATTTTGACTCAATACACCCATACTGACTTGCAAAAATGGGAGAAAGAATGTGATTAAGACAACAGACAAACACCTATACAAGTGCCAAGCCTGAAGGTGCACACTTTTGTTTGAGGAGCTGAATCAGATGTGAAATTCTATTAGGATTTATAGGTAGTGGACCCTGGCATAGCCTCCCTGTTGGTTTTAACTGGAATTCCAAAGATTGTCTAATTTGAGGAATCTGACTGAGGTAAGAAAGATTAGAAAAGGCTCATGGGGCTGCCCTGAGCTTCAGAGAACTCAGAACCTGGTGACCCTTGGCAAAGGCATTTCTGCCTCCATAAGGCAGCCTGCTTTGGTGCATGTGAAAATGTTTCCATATATTATAGTAGCACTTTCCTAATTCAGAAACTTCAGTGGAAGCACAGAATCATAAATCCAGAGATGCACCCTTGGGGAACTGTTAGAAGGAGAGGAAGCTCCAGACCCTAGCAGGAAACCATCCCTCAATGTCCCTCTGCCCTTTCCCTTGTGCTCAGTGAGTCTTGAGTAACACCTCCTGGCTGTCCAGCAGGGATGCTTTTCCTCTAGGCTTACATGGCCATCCTCTCACTCTGCCTTTTGCACAGAAATACATGACTGTGTATTCAGATTTCAGATTGTCCATTTGTAGATACAGAACATTCTTGGTATTGTCCCTCAACATGGTGATTTGGCCCTTCATAAAGTCTTAATGAAGAAATGGGTAAAGGTTTGGGGTAATTAAATTTAGGTTATGGAGAATTTATTTTTGAAATTCTGGATTGTAACCTCTAATGTGGACAACAGAATATAATTGAAATCAGCATTTATGCACGCAGCATAGCTTTTCACCTCTCATTGTTTCCAAAGCTACAGAGTAATTAAAATGTCTAGAAAGCACAGAGATAATTACACCAATGTCATAAGTTTAAAATGTTTAATAAATAAATTACATTCATCCCTTCAAGGATCTCTACACTTTAGTGGAATTCAATGAAAAGCCATACAATGGATCTTCTGGTATCCTCAACATAAAAAATACCACCATCTTTTTCTCCCTTGGAACATGACATTTACATCCTCTAAATGTGTTCATCTCTGGTAATTTCCAAAAGCATCTGATTTAATTATCTTTTATTATCTCACAAATTTTTACTTCAATTAGTTCTTCATACCAAAATTTGTGGTGTGCAGTCAAATGTTTATTTATTAAGATTTCTTATAGTCCTGAATATATATATTCAATGCATATTAATAGATAGATATTAACATTAATAGCCATATATGTATTGAAAGCCAGAGTGCCTGATATAGGGTTTCCACTGTACATAAATGACCCATCATTGAAAAGGACCTTAATGTATCTGCAGAGACCTGATTCTTGATGTCACATGAGAGAGAGGGGTCAAGGGAGACACTTGGATGCTATTCTTTGAGAAGCCCAGGCTTTCCTGCTTCCTCCTACTTCCACCTGAGGACTTTAGAATCTACATGTTGGTGGGTGATGTAATATCATTATTTTTCCAGGGCATTCTCAGAAATGTGTTAGGGGGGGAGAAGTAAACTCACAGAGATGTTGCATGCAAATTTTGTTCACAATTGTGGGCATATTGAGAAGATGGGGACAAATTTCTAGAGCTTACATATATGTCTTAAATGATTTATAGGTATATTTGTATTTACACACAAAAGTGACAATGTGAAAAAATCTGTTCTGAGATTGAATCTTGCATACACCTTAGGATTGCTTAGAAAACATGCAAAGGTTATTCTCAGGGGATTACATGTTTTGCAGCAGGAAGAGGGTACCTTAGACAAGGCCAGGAAACTCCTCCCCAGTCTCTCTCTGCACCTGCCCATGTGGATGGCCCCTGCTCATGCCCTTGTGGTCATAAGCACCCCTGCAGTCCAGCCCTATGACCTGCAAGGGAGGTTCGTGTCTGAGCTCAGCCTGACTTCCCTTTATTGTGTATCTGGCACAAAAATATCGGACCATGCCCTGGAAACTGAAGCTGTTCAACTTACAATAATCTTTCTTCTTGGAGGTGTCCCTGGTAAGGCTGAGTTGGGACTGTGAAGTTGGGTTATAGTTTGTGCTTCTACCCCTCCAAGTTACATGAGCATACTCCAGTTCCTTTCCTGGAGCCTGGTGAATTCATGTCATATGATAGTTGCTTAAAGAGAATTCAGATACAGGGCAGGTGAGGGACAAATCTTCCAGGGCTTCATCAGGTCAGGTCCTGACTACTGCAGCTGCACCTGGGACAGGAACCCTGAGGACAAGGGGAACCACAGTGATTCATGTGCTCAGATACATCACCCCCATTACTTTCTTATGTGAATCCCTGAAGCACTCATATCTGTGAGCTGACACCAGAAAGTAGACGAGCACAGTGGTTTTAATTTTCTTGTGGATGAGGTCCATGATGCCAAGGAAATATTTTCCAGACTGAGCAGGACACTGAACTTAAGTGTGTGCTGTGGTTTCACCTGTCTGCCAATAGGGAGATTTGCATTTGGCAGGGATATCTAATTAAAATGAAAAACAAAGAAGGATGATCCTTGTCTTAGGGGCGCTCTGGGAGGAGGATCCTACCTGAGCCCTTGGAGAACCCAGTCCTCTCCCTTGTGTGACCACTCACCTCCTGTTCTTTTCTTCCAGGCAGGAAATATGTTGCCTGAGTAGACATGGGTGCCAGATATGGCCAATAATCAAGACTAGCTTTGGTATTATGATCATTATGCTGTTCCTCCCAGAGTTTATATGCATGTGGGTGGTGAGAACATATAGGGAATAATCTAAAGAACATAAAATATGTCTATATTTCTTGACATTCTTGGTTTTAACAGATTTTGTTTGTTTTACAAAGTAGCAGTGGATGAAAGGTTGTTTAGCTCTACCATCATTTTTTGATGATGTGCTCAGTAGTAATTCCAAGTTCATAATTTTAATAATGTCAGAGCAGTTATATATTTTCATTACTATTAGTAGCATAATCCCTATGAAAGCCAGAAAGGACCTGTGTGTGCCCTCAACCCTGACCACCATGACTGCTGAAGGGAAATTTGTACTGTTCCTGCTCTGACATTTCTCATCTGTGCAAGCATAACCGTTCAACACCACTTACCTTAATTTTCCTCACCTGAGCACTGAGCGTTGCAAGCCACATGTCTCAGAATATCTCTTTCTAACTGATTATATCATGAAAAGAACTTGAAAGTAGCATATTTCAACCTGACAATTCACTAATATTACTTGAATTATAATATTATTATTGAATAATAGTATTGAAGAATATTACTTGAAGATTAAATTAAAACCGGGGTAAGACATTTCATCTCCAGCCTGTTCCATGTGGGTGAGGCAACAACGTGAGATGAGAAAGACATTGAATTCACCAATGATTATGGCAGAATTTGAGGATAAATGAGAACATCTTAAGGCATGTTCAAAGGTGAGAACCTGGTGAATGAAGCATTTATAAAGCCTATGGCTGGAGGGGATGGGAAAGGAGAAAAATCAATCCATGTGGAGTAAACTTTCTCACTGTGAGGACACTGTGCAAAAGATCAAAGTGCATTTTTCATGAGTGTGCCCTCTACATTTCCCTTTTTGGTGCAACTTTAGGATGGCATTTGGCTGCTTTAATTCAGGTGAATGAATATGAGTGCATGTTGTTTGTTTCTCATAACTTTAGACCTTATATTTATCAAATGAAGTGTCCAAATAAAGGTACTTTAAAGAAATTCCAATGATCCTCTGTCCTAAGCCATGTTGCAAAGACAATACGAGGCCTACCTGAGCCTTTCCATAAAACTGAACAGAGGAGTCAAGAATAGAAGCCCCAGGTGCCAAAAGAAAGCTCACTTATCCTTCCTCTCCACATGCCCTCTTCCTGCCTCTGGGCCCAGTGGTTCTGAGCTCCCTGTACCTGCCCTTGGCACCTGCCCTGACACCTGTCCCTGGGCTCAGTGGTTCTGAACTCCCCTGCACCTGCCCCTGCACCTGCCCCTGCACCTGTCCCTGGGCTCAGTGGTTCTGAGCATCCCCTGCCCCTGCCCCAGGTCCTAGTCACTGGTATCCCTGCTCCTGAGCAGGCCCTTGCACTCAGCCCTCAGGCCCTGTGGGAATTGATTGCCTCTGCCCTACCAGTGTTCCCTGCCATGTGGGTTCCATGTATCATATCTTTCTGGTTCTGGGCATATGTGTTGGTGTAGGTGGCAGATAGGACGGTCCTTGGCAGGCTTCACTGCCATGGAGGGATTCCCTACAGTTGTGGTTCATATGGCTTTTGTTGTTGGCCAGCACCTGTAGTCTCTTGGCAGGTTCCTCTGGATTCCAACGGAAACTGTGACCATCAGAGCTGCTTTCTCTGCTCTCAGCTGCTGGACTTTCCAGGTATCCTCACAGACACTGGTCAGTAGTCAGAACAACTGTTGACAGGGAGAGATGTGGAGTTACCAGTCCTTAGAGGACACTCCAGAAGTCAAAAGATCCCCTACCCTCTGTCTGCACCTGATACTGGAGCTGTGGGGTCACAGCATCCACTGAACAGCACATTGCTGAGGTTTAAATGTGGGCTCCCATTGCCATCCCCTCACTGTGTGTCTCAGGTAGAAATACACAGCTGTGTCCTTAGCCCTCAGATTGTCCATTTGCAGAAACAATGTGCTCACGGCATCATCTCTTGTGATTGTGAACTGGCCCTTCACAGAGTCTGCATAATGTATCTTATTTCCATCATTACAGATTATTCCCAGGAGCCTGTCAGATTCACCATCCAGTATCAACTGCAGGTGAATCCAGAGGCTGCACAGGGAAGTCTCAGGGATCCCCTATGTCTCCCCAGACAACACCACCTCTACCCCACACTGGACTCTTCCATGCATAAACATACAATCAGGAAACTGTCACCCATAGCCAATCTTTCTCTCACACATGTGCACTCATCCACTCAATAGTTATTGTTCTCCATAAAATTCCTTTTAGAATTTCAATAAGAAAAGTCTCGTTCAGCCCAAACTCCGTGGTGAATCATCTCTGTTTGAATTTGACAACAGAAGTTGAACATCTGAGAATCCCAGGGCTGGGGCTTCTAATCCTGAGCTGCAAGGTCTGGGCTTGGCTGGTTTTAATCAGCAGAGGGAGGGGCCTTGCTCACATTTCCTCCTACCACATAGCAAGTTCTGGGGGTGAATGCCTTGATAGGACAGTGCCCAGAGCAATTAAGAGTGTCCTAGGGAGTTGGGTGGCAATGGTAGCACTCAGGAAAATTGATTTATTATTATGTGAGTTACTGGGCTAAACATTTACAACCATTTTGTTATTTCATTTTTACCAGGGCACACTAGACATGTGAATTATCAATTATTCCTCCCTTTCACAGATGTAAAACTAAAAATCAAAGAATAGAGTGGTTGTGTGACATGCTCATGAGCACATATCACCTAAGTGTGAGCCTGGGCTGGACCTGAGCACCTCACCACTGGGTGCAAATGCCCACCTGGGCAATCTCCAGGATAGACTGTGACAAGCCTACTGAAGTCCACACCCCTTCACTGCTTTTGTAAAATGAGAATCTTTGTGTTTTTTAATACATTCTAGTGTTTACCTGAATAATCTGGAGCATATCAAAGTTCAGAATTTTTTTTACAGGATGTTCTGACATAGTTGTGTCATTATTTATACCTCTGGCTCTCATTCCTTATCATTTTTATACTTTTAAAAAATAATGATTTCACTGAGTTATAATTTATATGTGATAAAGTGCATGTATGCAAAATGTCCAATTCAATAAATTTTGGTATATGTATATACTCATGGGACAAGCACCACAACCAGGATAGTGTACACATCCAACACCACTACAAGTTTTCTCTTGCTCCTATGGAATTCCTCCTATTCTGTCCCCAGGCAACTATTGATCTTTTTATGTTATTTTGGAACAGTTTGCATTTCCAAGAATTTATATAAATTGAATCATACATCATATGCTATTCTTTCTTTAGCTTCTTTTAATCAGTATAATGTTTGGTAATACATCCATTTTGTGAATCCCAAGCACTCATTGACATGACGCTGAGTAATCTCTCAATGTAATCATATACCTCAAGGCATTTATCTATTCACCTGTTCATCTACATTTGGATTGCTTCTAGTTTCTCACTATTCTAAAGTCCAAGACTTAGCTTCAAAATATGGTGAGGTGGGCAAAAGGTCTCTCTAATTCTTACAACAACAACCAAAACTGGCCAAATTGCAGATAAACTAATTGAGATAAAAATATAAGATAACTCACATCCTAGGATCAGCAACACAATTGAAAGCTGGAGAGAGATGCCTGCAGGGATAACAGCACTCAAACAATAGCTTACCTTGGGGGAGATACCACCAGATATGATTTACCCTACCAAACAATCAAACTAGAATATGTAGTCATTTTCTTAAGGCGAGGTGTGGTATTCTCAAGACTACACTGACAATATCATTCATCCCCCACTCTTTATAAGATTTCTTTCACAGCCACTTAAAAAGAATTCACTTTTATCTTAATTCTAGCATATTTATCATTGAAGTTTCCTGCAATGTTCTTGTTTACCTCTCCATTCTTTGGGGGTTCATTATATCTAGACTCATATTGAGAGAACTTTCTTCAAATAATTTTTTATGATTGTAAATATTTTCAGAAGATATTTATTATGACTTGAGATAAGATATAGTTTTAAGAAATAATTGTTCTGTCCAGGGATAAATTTCATCTTCAAGAAACACACATTTGTATTCAGCCGCTTCCTAAATTTATCTTTTAGATTTCAACCCATTCTTTCTCTTCCTCATTGTTTCCTACAATTCACATTCTTTATTCTTGTTTTAACAACAGATTTGAAATTTTCTTTACTTCCCATTTTCTCCTTTCCTTTTCACTCATTTCCAAATTTGAGCTTGAGAAATATAGTATAAAAAGAGAAAACAGAGGGAGAGGCAAGATGGCATCGATTTAGGTGGGTACTCATGAACTAGATCTAAGGGGATGGCTGACTGTGGACAGGGTCCTGCCGGAGGGTCTGTGCTGTGGGCGCACAGAGTGAGAAGCTTGGGTCATCTAGCAGCAGGCAGATTGGCAGTGTGGAGTGATCGGTGGAGATTTGTGAGCTCTGCGCCTGCCTGTGGTGGTCAACACAGATGGCTGGGCCCCGCCCACACAGAAAACTGCTGGCTGGAGCCACGAATCCTACATCTGGGACTCCTGCTGCTGGGGAGAGGGAGCATACTCTAAGGGAGAGAGGGCTCTGACAGAAGGTGGAGAGGGGTTTAACTTCTGTGGATTTGGCTGCCTGGACCCCCTCATAGCTTTGGGGAGCACATAAGCCGGTTCAAAACAGTGCCAGGCTGAGGGGAGAGGTGAATCTGCTGAGCAAACTTGTTTTACCCAGCAGCCTGGTGACACTGAGGACTGGTCCCAGAGTAGGCAGAGTCAGCCAATTTTATCACGCTGCACTGACAAGCATCAAAATGTCAGCGCTCCTTGGGAGGCCAGGAAGTGAGTAGGGCTTGATTAGTTTCCACGAGCCTATTAAGGGTCTCCTCGGTGAAGGGGGTGATCTAGCAGAGAACTTCTTTTGGGTCCCTTATACCACCAAAAATAAAGACAGTCACTTTAAAAAATGAATTCCTGTTCTTAATTTAGCATAATACCAAAAATCTGCCTCAAAAACTGCAGATAGAACCCTGAAGGGAAATTGATAAACGCAAGCAGGCTGAGAGGATCTGCAAGTACACCAGAAGGAACACTTCCTCCTTAGCTTTGTTTGACTGCTTGATGGTGTGATTTTTTGACTTTTCTCTGTTTATTTGTTGTCTCTTGCTTTTCTTTCTGCTTTCATCCCCCCCTTTCTGTTTTCCTACATTTTTAAAAAAAAATTAGGTGCTGCTAGCTTACCTCTTCTTTGCTGTGCTTCTTCTTCAGTGATTTCCCATTCTCTGTCTATATTGATATTGCATCACAAGCTTTCTCTTATCTTTCCTACATCTCTCTGTCTTCTGCTTTCTGTTGTGGTTCTTAGACACCATGCTTTTTCATTAGCCCACAACTTAAGGGTGTCAATCTCTATTCTTTCTATATTGTTTTCTTCCTTTTTAAAATAATATTAGCCTTTTCCTTTTAGCCCTTTCTTTACTCTTTCTCTCCCTCCTCATCATTCTACCCTTCTAAATCATTATATATATATTCCTCTGGTTTCCCAGCCCATTTTAAGTACTCCAATTTTTTTCCCCTATTACTCTACACTGCATACACAAGTTAAATATTCATTTCACTAAGTCCTATTTGGCCCCGCTACTAACTTTCATTAATATTACTATTATCCTTCTTCCTTTCTCACATCTTTTGATTCCTCTGGCATTACTCTTTTGCCTTCAAGGTAACATAGAAAGAAACCAGGAAAAAAAATAAGAAGAAAGTGTCAAAGAGAAAACTTAACACACACACAGAACCACCAACTAAATAAAACTCTAGAGGAGAGAGAAGCTAATCAACTGAATAAACCCAGCAAGATAAAATGATGACTAGAGGGCAACAAAAAATTACAAACCACACTGAGAAACAAGAAGACATGGACCACTCCAATGAACAAACTAAAAACCAGGAATATATGC
>JAQZBX010023289.1:0-30942 GCA_029593785.1 Cabassous unicinctus | reverse complement strand
ATATATATATATATACTGTACACATCTATATGAAGTGTCCTGGGTCTGCAGAGCTGTCTTCTGCGCTGTGGAGAGTGAGTGGGAGGTTACAGGTGCTGGGTGCACTTCTTGGACCAGCTGCTCTGCAGGGCTCACTGGCTTGGCCAGCACACTGGTCACTGCAGCTGGGTGTTTTCTTCTGCTGCTTTGTGCCCTTCACACTGTCTGCTCAGCTGTCTTCTTTCTACCTTTTTCTTCTTTTTCATCTGGGATGGTGAGTCAGTATCTTTGGTTGAGGTCTTTTTTGCTTTCTTCTTTTCCTTTTTTTTCTTTGTCTTTTTTTTTCTTGTCAGATTTCTTCTTCTCCTTCTTGCTCTTTGGGTTGCCTTGGTCTCCACCCTCAACCTTCCCCACCCCCAGCTCCCCTCCTGGCTTCTCCTTGGCCCCTCGGGAGCTAGGAGACCCCTTCCCCTTCTTTTCTTGGATGTCGCCACTTGCTTTGTCTCTCTTTGTTTTCTCCTTGGGAGTCCTGGGGGCCTTTTCTGGGAAAACGGCACCCTCCCTGTCTTCCCCATCTGCCAGCTTCTTCTTCTTCTTGTTCTTAGGGGTCTTGGCAGCTGGTTGGTCTTCTGGCAGCTTCCGCTTGCAGTCCACCCGGGCCTTCCTGCTGCTCTCCTTGACGGCATCCACAGCCATCTTCCTTTCCTGTTCCAGCAACTCCGCGAGGACCTTAGCCACCGAGGCCTGCACTTGGGCCTCATTCAGGGGCCAGGGCTCACTCCAGAGGCGCTGGGCAATGTCGCTTTGCAGTGCCAGTGTTGAGGCCTGAGGGTTCACAGCCCCCTTCTTGGGCTTCCGGGGCTTCTGAGGTTTGGTGCCTGAGGTGGCCTCTTTCCTGCCTTTTTTAGGGGACACGGCCACTGCTGATTGTTGGTGCTCTGCCTCTGGCTTGCCACCTGGGGCATCTCTGGAGGCCGTTGTAGAGGAAATCGAGGGGTTGGCGTCTGACCTGGCAGTAGCCTTTGAAGCCTGGGAATTGGCTGGGGTCACATAATCTGAGAGGAGAGACTGGGAAGGCTCCACCACCTCATCCTTGCTGGACTCTGCTGTGGTCTCCTCCACCAAGGTCTCCTTCCTGGAGGGATTTGGACCTACCAGCCTGGCTGCTGACTTGGCCGCCTGGGTCCCCTTAGCATGCTCTTCAATCCCCGAGGAGCTGTCACTGCTGTCCTCGCTGTCATCTGAGGTCCCAGAGGCCTTGGCTTTGGGGCATCCCGAGGAAGTGGCTGTGGCCTGCTGGGCCTCAGGAAGCTTGGGTTTTCTGAGCTTGTTGGTAGTTCTGGCCTGGACAGCAGTGCTCTGGGGATTCAGCACAGGGAGCTTTCCAAGGGCACTGTCAACCTGGGTGGCTGGTGCCTCCTTCTTGCCTTCTGACACCCCACTGGACTCCTCACTGCTGCTGGTGCTGGCAGCACTGGCTCTGGGCGCTGCCCTTGGGTGGATAGCAGGTACGGTCACCATGTTGGTTCTAATAACAGGAGGAGTCGGGCACTGCATGGCGGGGATCACGTCCTCATCCTCGCTCTCAGAGGAGGAACTCCTGGCTGTGCTCTCCGAGGCCCAGGCCTTCCTCGGGGCACTCGCAGCCTGGGCTTGTGAGGGGGTAGCAGCTGGGCCAGCTGGACTACGATTAGGGTCGACAAAAATCAGAGGGGGTTTAATCACCTGGCTTGACGGCAGCTCCTCCTCACTCTCCCAAGAGCCTTCTGCACTCTTTTCTCGGGGGGCCAGAGCCAGGGTCTTGCTTCTGGCAGCCAAAACTGTATTTTGAAGAGACAATTTTTTCATCATTGAATGGATGTGGCACCACTTTGAAAAATAAATTTGTCATACACATGAAGGTTTATTTCTGAACTCACAATTAAATTCTATTCATATTTATGTCTGTCCATGTATCAGTGTAATATGTTTTGATTGCTATAGACTTGTAATAAGTTTTAAAAATGGAAAGTGTTTTGGATCCAACATCCTTCTTTGTTTTCAAGATGATTGTGGCAGTTTGGTATTATATATGAATTCCAAAAAGAGATATAGATTATGTTTGTAAACTGGTCTGTTCCACTGTGCATGATACCCTTTGATTGTATTAGATTCTGCTGAGATGACTTTGATTAAATTATGTTAAGATTAGGCCTTTGATACAACCACTTCTGTAGGGGATTCAGTTTGAGTCCCCACCCATTTTGTGGGCCTTATAAATAGACACTCAATCACAGAGAACACAGAAGTTATACAGGAGAACATAGAAGAGTAGAAAGACCCCCATAAACACAGAAGAAGAGAGAAACTGTCAGCTTTGATCTTGCAGCCACTGGAAGAAAGATGTCATTTACCTGAGAGTTTATAGCTGACTTTGTGAAGAGAACAGAGCAGCTGAGCCCAGAAAGAAACAATTCCTCCAGCCTACAGATGAGATCAGAAGAAGCTGGACCCATGGAGCCTTAAGAGAAAAGAGGAAGGCTGAACCCTATCAGACATCACACACCATCTTGCTTCAACCCATTAGAACAGATTTTGGTGAGGAAGTACCTCTTATGGTACCTGGAGTTGGACCCTTTAAGGCCTTGTAACTGCAAGTTTCTACCCCAAATAAACTCGTTATAAAAGGCAACAGATTTCTGTTACTTTGCATTAGCAGCCCTTTGGCTGACTAATACAATGATTGTGTGTATTTGGGGCTTCACCAATCCATAAAAAGTTATTGGTTAGCTTTTCCATTTCTGTTAAGATGTTCCTTTGAAATTTTATTATTTCATTTAATATATAAATAATGTTGGGTAGAATTGACACCTTAATAATATTTAGTCTTCACATCTATGAACATGGTGTATCATTCCATTTATAAAGGTCTTATTTGAGTACATTCAGAAATGTTTTCTTGTTTTCTCTGTACAAGACCTTTACAGCTTTGGCTAAATTTAATCACATTAATTTTATGTTTTACATTTGCTTTAGTATTCAGGATTTTATTATTGATTTCCTCTTAAAATTAATTTCTAATCTATAGAAATATCTATGATATTTAAGTTGATATTGTATCCACCATTTTGTTACCTTAATTATTAGCTTTTAGCTTTCTTTTAAGTTTTTGAGAATTTTCTATATATAGGATCATGCCATCCACAAACAATGAAAGTTTTACTTCTTTCCTTCCATTTTATTTAATTTTTGTGCTTAATTACTCTAGCTATAATGGACACTAATAAGGTGAATTATATTGGAGATAGTGGGCATACTCTTCTTGTCCCTGAATATGATGTTAGCTAACTATAGGGTTTTCATATATGACCTTTATTATTTTGAGTCAATTTCCTACTATTCCTTGTTCTATGATAGTTTCACAAGGATTTTGACAAATAACATTTCTGCATCAATTTAGATGGTCATGTTTTTATTTCTTTACTTCATTTTATTAAATATGGTGTATTTTGTTAATTGAGTTTCCTATGTTGAACCATGGCTTACTGGGATAAACCTCAGTTGGTCATGGTGTATAAATCTTTTAACATGTTGTTGGATTATTTTTGTGAGAGTTTGAATTGTTTTGCATCAATATTCATAAGGGATATTTGTTCATAATTCTTTTGTGGTATCTTTACCTAGCTTTGATATTAAAGTGAAGAACAACTTATACAATGAGTGGGGAAGTTTTACCTCTGATTCAATTTTGGGGGTAAAGTTAAGCAAGATAGGTGTTTGACAAAGTTTAATGAAATTCATGTGTGAACCCATCAGTTCCTGTTATTTTGATTGTTTAGAGGTTTTGATTACTGATTTGATATCCATTTTTAAAATTCTATTGAAATCTTCTATTCCTTCTTGAGAGTGTGTGAGTAGTTTGTCCATTTCATCTAGGTTATCTATTTTCTTGGGGCACAATTCTTTATTTTTCCCTCTTATATACTCCATTTTATTAGAGTGGAGTGTATAATAAAATACTTTCTTTCACTTCCAATTTTATTTAATTCTGTTCTGTCTTTTTTGTCTTTTCCAGACTAGCTAAAGCTTTTTTTTAATATTATCCATCTTTAGAAAGAAACAACTTTTGATTGAATTGATCTTCCCTATTTGCTTTTCTTTTCAATTTTATTTATCTCACTATAATCTCTGTAATTTCATTCCATCTGTTTTTATTGGAGTTATTATGCTTTTTTATTTTAGTACCTCAAGTTGTGAGGTTAGTTTTTATATTTGAATTTTTAACCTTTTAAAAAAATTATTCAGAGTTATGCATTTCCCCCTAATTACAGCTTTAGCTTCATACATACAATTTTTTGTGTCTTGTTTTTGTTCATTCTTATCAAGATATTTCTTTTTTTATTTTTAAAGAATCCTTAGATTACATAAATCTTACATCAAAAATATAAGGGGTTCACATATCCCCTTATATTTTTGATGTAAGATTTATGTAATCTAAGGATTAAATATACCCCAATCTTTCTGTCTCCCACAGGTTTCCAAATTAACATCTTTTATTAGTGTGGTACCTATGTTAAAATTGATGAACACATATTAAAGCATTGTTACTAACCATGGTCTATACTTTACATTGTTTTACACTTTGTTCTGCACAATTTTATAGGTTTTGACAAAATGCCTAATGGCCTCTATCTGTTGTTGCAATGTCAAGCAGGATAGTTCCAATGTCCCAAAAATGCCCCCATGTTCCATCTATTCTTCCCTGTCCCTCACATCAGAAACTATGGTGGCCACTGCCTTTATATCAATGATACAAGTTCTTCATTGCTAGAATTATAATAATTCTACTTTAGTCCATAGTTACATTGCCCTTTATGTTTGTTCATTCCTGAGTCTTAGAATATTGTGATAGGGATGCCCAATCTGTTTCCATTTGAGAAGGGGTTTAGATCCCATGGGGCTGATTGATGGAACTGTCTTGCTTGCAGTTGTATATCTATCTGTTTTGGGGGACAGGTGTTGTTCATTATCATCCTTTTTTAAATTGTCTTGGATGAGTTCAATGAATTGGAGAGTAGATGTTGCAATGCTGCTGAATGCAGGGCTCAATTGGCATTTGAACAGACTAAAGATTTAAATCTCTGAGACATATATTTAATAAGTTTAATGGTAATTATAAATTCAAATACAATAGTCAGAAGAGACAGGTATAGGGAAATTATATATGAATCTAATTCTATTACATTGAGGAGAATATTTTTCAAAGTAAAGTCCACTGACAGGGTGCCAGATTCTTGAGTTTGTCTGCCCTACCTATAGTGTCTAGGTGTCTATAAATCATAAACTTACACAAAATGATAACAGATCTGATGGTGATGAAAAGCACAATGCAAGAAATTAAAAATACACTTGAAACACATAATGGTAGATTTGTACAGACAGATGAAAGAATTAGTGACATCAAAAATGGTACATCTGAAAGGAAACAGTAGAACAGATATATAAAGAGATAGAAAAAATTCAGCAAGGACACAGGGAATTGAATGACAACAGGAAACACACAAACATGCACACTATAGGCATCCCAGAGGAAGAAGTGAAGGGAAAGGGGGCAGAAGGAGTATTAGAGGAAATAATGGCTGAAAATTTCCCAACTCTTTTGAAGTATATGGACATGCATGTCAAGGAAGTGCAGCACATTCCACACAGTATAAATCCTAACAGGTCTATCCCAAGACATATACTTATAAAATTGTCAAACACTCAAGAAAAAGAGATAATACTGAAAACAGCAAGAGAAAAGAGATCTATCACATACAAGGGAAGCTCAATAAGATTAAGGGCTGATTTCTCATCTGAAACCATGAAGGCAAGAAGGAAATGCTATGAGAGTTAAGGTACTAAAAGAAAAAAAATCAGCCAAGAATTCTGTATCCAGAAAAGCAGGCATTCAAAAATGAGGGAGAGTTCAAAATATTCACAGATAAACAGAAATTAAGAGTTTGTGAACAAGAAACCTGCCTTCAAGAAATAATAAAGGGAATTCTGTAGTTTGAAAGGAAAAAAACAGGAGAGAAATTGTTAGAGGAGAGGGTAGAAAGGAAGATTATTAGTAAAACTAGCTAAAAAGGTAAAAAGATAAATTTATAAAACATTGATATATATAAATGTAAACTTAAAGAAAATATGGTTAATGTTTTGCCTTGACAGTAATAACATTGAATGTTAATGGATTAAACTCTCTAATCAAGAGACACATTGTCAGAAAGCATAAGGAAATATCACCCATCTCTATGCTTTCTACAAGAAACGCACCTGAGATCCAGGGATGCAAGGATGTTGCAAGTGAATGATTGGAAAATGATTTCAAATAGAAACAATAAACAAAAGAGGTGGGAGTAGCTATAATATTGAAACAAATAGACTTTAAATGCAAAGCTATTGTGAGATACAAAGAAGAACACTATATATTAATAAATGGGGTAAACTATCAAGATGAAAGAACAATCATAATCATTTATGTACCTAACAAGGGTGTCCCAAAATACATGATGCAAACATTGGAAAAAACAAGATGTTTCTTAATTACCTTTGTGATTTATTCTTTGACTCATTGTTTCTTTAAGGATGTACTCTGTAATTTCCACGCAGTGAACTTTCCAGGAATTTTTCTATTATTGATTCTAGCATGATTTCAGTGTTGTCAGAGAAGATTTATTTTATGATTTTAATCTTGTTAAATTTATTAAGTCATGTATTGTGATCTAGTGTATGGTCTATTTTTCAGAATGACCTAGGTGCACTAAAGAATAATGTTTATTCTGATCATTTTGGTTGAAGTGTTCAACATATATCTTTTAGCTTTAGGTTGTTTATAGTATCACTGAAGCCTTATATTTTCTTATAAATATTCTATCTAGATGTTCTACCCATTATTAAATGTTGCATATTGAAATCTATTACTAGATCATGGAGCCATCTCTTTCTCCTTTTAAATGTGCTAATATTTGCTTAATTATTGTGGGTATCTGCTGTTTCAGTGCACATATATTTATAACTTTTATGTTTTCTTGTTGACATGACCACTTCATCAGTATGTTGTCTACTGCTTGTCCTGATTGATAGTTTGTTCTTGAAGACTACCTAATCTGATATTAGTATAGCCACCAAAGTTCTTTTTTGGTTACAATAGGCATGGAATATTTTTTTTTCCTTTCACTTTCAACTAACATGTGCCTTTGAATTTAAGTTGACTCTGTTGTATTAAACATATAGTTTTAACCATTATGCCAGTCACTGTCTTTTGATGGAGAATTTATTCCATTTCCATTTAAAGTATTTATTAATAATGCAGAAATTTCTTCCACCATTTTAACTATATGCACTTTATAAGTTTTATGCTATTTTTGTTAGTTTTTACTTTATTCTCTTAATTTTTCATTAATGCCTAGTTTCATATATTTTAAAATATTTTTGCATTGCAATATTTTGAGTCCCTTCTCATTTTCATTCATTTCATTTTTCAGATTCTTTCTCAGTGGTTTCTATTGGCTTAAATAAAAAATCCTACATCTATATAAATCTTTGATCTGATACCAACATAACTTCAATAAAATATACATTGCTCCTGTACACCAGCATTCTCTCACTTCATTATTATACTTATTACAAATTATATCTTTGCACATTAATATTCAAAGCCATAGAATTTTAATTACTTTTTAAGCATGTGCTGTTTAGAATCTGAACAAATAGAAAGTGGAATTACATTTAAAAACACAATAAAATAAAATACTGGTGCTTCTAATTATCCATAGGCTTACCTTTACCAGAAGTCTTTATTCCATTCTGCTTCTTCAATCCACTGTCTCATGTCCATTTTTCTATCTGAAGAACTCCCTGTATTATTATTGCAGGACAAATCTAGCAGTGTTGATCTAACAGCTTTTGTTGATCTGGGAATGTGTTAATTCTGCCCTCATTTATAAGACACCTTGCCAGATATAAAATTATTGGTTGAAATTGTACTCTTTCAGCACTTACATATTTCATCCCACTGTCTTCATGCCACCATAAATTTTGTTGAGAAACAAGCACTTAAATTTACAGTAACTGCCTTTTACAAATCATGTTGCTTTTCTCTTCCTACTTTCAGAACTCACTCCTTTTGTTTGCATACTATAGTTCTACTACATTATTTCTGGAATTGTTCTGTTCTAGTTTATCTTGTTTATTCCTAGTATTCATGAATATTTGTGCATGTCTTTCATTAGATTAGATATGATTTCTGCCATTACTTCTTTTAATATTTCTCATGCCCATTTTCTTTTTTTTCTTCTCAAAATCATATTAAGACACTAAGGTTATGTTCATTTTTTGTCATAGTTTTTTTCCTTTCTCCAATACAGATTCATTTCAGTCTAGCTGCCTTTGTTTTCACTGATTCTTTCTTCTCTATATCCAACCTATGGTCTTCTTCTCTGATGATTTTTGAAGTTTTTTCTTCTTCCTTTATATGGACAATAATTTCTTCCATCTTTGTTTCATAAACTTTTATTTTATTATTTCTTTATTTTTAAAGAAGTTTAGATTACAGAAAAGTTACATCAAAAATATAGGGTTTGCCATATACCTCACCCCCTTCCACTTTCCCATTTTCCCCTATTAATAACACCTTTCATTAGTGTGGTACATTTGTTACAATTGATGAGCAAATATTGAAACACTGTTATTAAACATAGTCTATAGATTACATTAAGGTTTACACTTTGCAGCATACCATTTTATAGGTTTTGACAAAATTTATACTGTCTTCTGTCCATCATTACAAGATCATGCAGAACAATTCCAGTGTCCCAAAACTGCCCCATGTTCCACCTGTTCTTCCCTCCCCCTTCACTTCACCAGTGGTCACTGGTGACCACTATTTTTATATCAATGTTAGAAGTTCCTTCATTACTAGAATTACAATGTCTACATTGGTCCATGGTTGCATTACCCCCTTATGTTTTTCATTCCTCTATCTTGAGAATTTTGAGTTGGTGATGCTCACTTTGCTTCTGATTGAGGGGGACTAAGATATTACACAAGCTTTTATTTAACAATGTATATTTTAATATTTTATTTTTTAACTATGGTATTAAGTCATGACTTGTATGTTTCTAAAGTTTGTATCCAGATATTAATCTGACAACTATTTCTTTGAATGTCAGGAGCTAACAAAAATGCAACACAAAAGAAATATTTCAGCTTTTGAAAATTGGCTTTGTATTGTTTGGTGCTGTCCTTCCGAATCTAGCTTTCCTATTAAGATTAACCTGAGGCAATAGTGTAAGGTCTCTACTTTTCTAAGAAATTTCCTGTTTCATTAGAATTAGAAAGCCTCCCCTATCACTATGAAATAGAAAGTAACCCCTTCAGAGTGCTCTTTTGTAGTCCTAATGCCAGGAGTCCTTGATCCAGGTCACATTGAAATGATTGTCTCTTCCACTGTTTTAATTGTCTTCATCCTGTTTCTGTCTGCATGGCAAGATCTGGGAAGAACAAGACAGCAATGGGCATCCTGTGTCAGGCCTTCAGGAAACAATATATATGCACTCCAGTAGTATATAAAGCTTGCTCTGCTCCATCTAAATCAGAGACAGGTACCCATAATAAAATTCAGGTTGGCTCCACAATGTGCTAGGGAGGTGTTATGGTAGATGTCAGCTGGTGCTACCAGTTTTAAATTGTATTTTTTCATTCAGGACTCTCTGTTACTGCAATAATTTAATTGATTTCTGGAGTTTGTGAAGATAGTTTGGCCTTTTTACATATTTTTTCAAATATTCTCTGGATGAACAGAACCTGAACTGTCTTATGCTGCCAATTTGGTTGCCTAGAATCCATCACAATAATAAAAAGAACACATGAAATTTTATTTCCTAAAGAACATACTAAGCATAAAATGAAATGAAGTGGGTTAAAAAAATTCAAGACAAGGATCAAATTTTAATATGAATATGATATCCAAAATGAAGTCAAAAGTAAAGAATCAGATTTTCAAAAATATATATGAAAAGAAAATTGCACATAAATAATGTTTTTAAATGTCTGTGGACTAAGCACTCTGATTAAATTCCCCATAACTGACTTTATTAAAAATTAAGACCCAACCATATGATATCTATATTTAATAGATGACGTGGGAATATAGTGGAGCAGGTAGCTCCAGGAATCAGACCATGGAGCAAAACAATTAAACAGGTGTGAAATGTTAGAAACTCCTAGTTTGAAACTCTGGAGGCAAGAAGAAAATTTTAAAGCACCCAAGGAAATGCAGGAGGAAGAAGCTGTTAAATTACAATAAAGAGCAGTAGATTGCACACTTAATGTGGTGGCTACTGTTGCCTCTCCCTTTCTATCATGGTAGGTTGCAGTGCAGTCCAGCTGATGACCAGCTTGCTGGTGACAGAAAAGGATGAAAAATTCCTTTTCCCCAATACAAGATGTGGCCATGGTGGATTAATGCTCTCAGCATTTGATTAGTGAATTTGGATCTAGTGGGGCCTGTTTTTGAAGAGCAGCCATTATTTCAACATGCCTCTGATAAAGGCAGTGGCAGACATTGTTTCAGCCTGTCCTGCCAAGGGTGGCAGCTGACTTTTTTTCAAACTGGCCTAGAGATGGGGAGAAATGAGGGAAATTCAAAGATTCTGAGCCCCCTGGGTTTTTGGAGAAGTTAGTTGAAGGGCTGTGTTGTTTGGACATGTCAGGGAAGCTCAGGTTTGAGGAGTCCGCATAGACCCTTTTGGCATCCTTCTTTATCCCCTCTCCAGGGACTTTTGGAGGTGGTCTTAACTTCATTCATGGATCCTGGGAACTCTTTTGGCTGGATAATATTCACATTTTTTCAATTGACACTATCATAGAATTAACCATCGTTCATTATACAAATATTACACACAAAAAAGAAAGAAATGTATTTAGCCACCACAAACTTTAGTGCAATATGTTTCATTATTTCAGTTTATTGGCTTTTATTATAACAAGAGAAACATGTTAGACAACTGTAAAAATCAGTGGTGAGATGGGGAAAGATTTTATAATTACATTATAACCAAAAACACACTTCCTTTTTATACAACCATGTGAAATGAATTCTTGTGAATCTTTCATTAACAATAATGAAATCAATTTTCATGTAGACTCATGGAAGAAATACTGTTTATACTGCATAATTTCCCGACTGAATTCACCAAAGTGACAGGGTACAGTTTTGTTTCCATATAAAGTTGTGTTTTTATACAGAGTTGTGTTTCTATACAGATGTAATGAATAATCAGAAATAGCTACCTGAATTTCATAAAAAGGGGAAAATGTTAGATTGTATAATGAGTAAGAGAACAAATTTTTAAAAAACTTATCTGTAGAAATGCACTATGCTCTGAAACATAAGAAAATAACTGAGCTTTATTTAATACAATACTTAAAACATGCCATTATCAATTGTAATGAATGTTTCACAAGAATACACATTTTTGGTGGTGGGTGGTGTACTGGAATCCTGTATTTTATATATGATTGTTCTGTAACCCACATTTTAAATAAAGAAAAAACTTTTAAAAATATGAACAGTAAAAGATGTAAAATGTTACCCGTATAAATAAAAGCAAATAAATAAACCTGTGTAAAATAGTGCTATTAGAAAATTAGACCTCTATATTACAGAGATATGAAGGATACCATAGAATAACAGTAGAGGTCATTTTTCAGAAAACTATAACATTCCTAAGTAGAGCTTAAAAATGTAAAAAAATAGAAATCATTAAAGAGGCATAGAATATTATTAATAAATCACATTGATTAATTTTTAGAGATAAATGTCTAATTTTGTTGAAATATAGGACAAATAAGCCATGTTTCCTTTTTGTTTCTTTCTCCTTATCTGCCAATTATTAAAAATATTAGAGGTGTTATATTAGCATATCAACAATATAACAAAAAAATGATTAGTCATAAAAAGTTTTAAGAATTATTATTTCTTCAACTATTATTTCTATTAGGTGAAAGCACACTGAATATCAATAAAAAATTACTGCAATGCTGGAAAAAAAGACCTCCTTATGGTTATTTTCCAAGAAGTAGGCAGATCTTATTTAGGTTGCATCTACATCATAAACCCCGATTTGACCGACTTTAACATGAATTGATGCTGGCTTTTAATCACCAAACAAGCTTTTCTCAGTCACATAATTTTTGGTGAATTGAAGAATTGTACATACAAAGCTTTTTCTAATACATAAAATATAATTTTCTAATTTTTTGATCCATATAAAAAATTTACTATGGCAATTATACAGTTTAAAGAGTATTTCTTCCATGAATCTACATGAATATTGATTTAATTATTGTTAACTAATGAAAGATTCACAGGAATTCATTTCAAATCTTTGCATACAGACGACATAAGCTTTTGGCCATTAATATAATTATAAAATCTTTTTCATCTCAACACTGATTTTTATATTGGTCTAACATATTTCTTTTATTATAATAAAAGCCAATAAACTAAAATAATAAAACATATTGTACTCAAGTTTGTGGTGGCTAAATACATTATTTTTTCATTTTTTGTGTGTAATAATATTGGTATAATGAACGATGGTTAATCTTATGGTATTGTCATTGATAAAAATGTGCTGTCCCATTCTTGGTGGTTAATAATCTTGCCTTTTAGCCACAGAGCAATTGATTATTTCTCTAGAAATGACCTACATTTTTACCCAGTCATAAGTTAGAGTGTCATAAAAGAATACCAAAAATGCTGCTCAAAATTATGTGACTTCTAAGGTAAAGACAATTCTCCCTTACAAACTTAAAATGCATGCTTTAGTTCTAAACCTTTATCCCTGGCAAGATGCCAAACAATCTTCCTGGAAATTGTTCCCAGAGAAGAACAAATGTTACTTTATGATGAATAATAAATATAAGAAATGCCCTGGCACTATCAGGATGAAAGGCAAGGGATACACTGCTCTGCTTGTGTTCACAGAAGGTCCTGATATGCTTGGGAAAAATAATTTCCAGGTGAACTTTCTTTATTTTTTATTTATGTATATATATATTTTAAAAGGTGCTTAGATTACCTAAATGTTACACAGAAATTACAGGGATTCCCATGTTCCCCACCTCCCACACCTCCTACAACATCCCACACCAACATATTTCATCAGTGTGGCACATCACTCACAATGGATATACACATCCTGGGGACTTGCCACCAAGCATAGACAACAGCTCACATCGTACACCACACTCTCCCACACAGTTCTGCATGGTATATGCTGATGTAAAATGGCCTACATCCATCGCTGCAATGTCACTCAGGACAATCCCCAAGTCCCAAAAAAGCCTCTGTATTTCAACTGCCCTTCCCCTCCCTGCCCCAAAAGCTTCCAGTGGCCACTGGCTCCACCTCACTGTTTTAATTTCTTCCATTGCTTGGATCACAATATGTCTACAACAGTATACCATTAAGTCCACTCTAGTCCATAGCTCTTCCCCCAATCCAGAGGAGACTGGGATGGTGATGTCCACTCCACCTCCAAGTGAGAGAGGGCTTATATCCCATGGCTACGGTGGATGGGATTACCCTGTCTGCAGCTCCAGGCACTCTGCATTCCCTAGGATGGCCATTGCCCCTTGTCTTCTCCTCGCCAGGTGACTTGGATGAGCCCATTGAGCTGTAGGGTAGGAGGTGCATCTCCACCAAGATTCCAGGCACAACTGGCACATAGGGAGGCCAGAGGCTCCAGTCTCTGGAAGTACACCTAAAAACTCCAACATCCCATATAGGTTTGAATAGAATGGACTGATGGACCATGTGCAGGGAGTACTTATTTGAGTTCAAATCTGTCACTCTCGGGAGCACAGATTCCAAAGTAGAGTGCACTGATAAGGCATCAATGTCTGGGGCTATCACCATTATATCAGACCTGGGTGTCTCCAGAGCCCTCAGGAGCCCCTCTGTGTGGGGTGATAGCCACTTTGGTGTTCTAAGAGATCCTACTGAGGTGTGCCCAAGTGTTACCTCTGAGATGACCTCCTGACTCTCTTTGAAGTCTCTTAGCCACATGAACTCATTTCTTTTTACTTTTTCCCCCTTTTATTCAAGGTCTTTTTCCAATCTTGTTGCCAGTTGGCACTTGGTATTAATCCCTCATTGTCAGGGAGGCTCATCCCAGGAGTCATGTCCCACGTTGGGGGGAAGGTAATGCATTCATATGCTGAGTTTGGCTTAGAGAGAGGCCATATTTGAGCTACAAGGAGGATCTGAGGTGGCAGCCCTTAGGCACCCCATAACAGTAGGCTAAGTTACAATTACAAGAGCAAAGACTGATAAGGCTAGTCAACAATAACAAGAACCCAACAGTGGACCATCCTCTTTTGCCAGACACTGGCCCTACACTCAGGGTACTGTTGCTGCTCCCTTGGAGAATGTGGCAGAGCTCTCCAGGCTGGGAATTCAGGTTTCCTCATTTATTGAGTGATTGTCTACCCACCGTGACCATGCCCCATCCCTTGATCATTTGAACAATTTTATATATCTTTCATATATATTCAGGTGAGCTTCCTCCCGTTAATCCCCGATCCCAGACACCACCCACCAATGATCCTCTGAAGCCCCCATTGAAACCCTTCTGTGATCTAAACCTTCCTTGAACATGAAGCCCATATAATAACCAAATACAATTAATAGGAAAAAGAAATAATGATGATAAGCTTAAATGCAAGAGATAAGTACAAGGAAACTCAGAATAAAAGAGAAAACTAAGCTAAAAATAAAATATAATTAGCAGATTGGGACATTTAAAAAATGGGCAAAAAAACAAAAAAAATCCTTTTTTAAAAAAATTACTCTTTTTTCCTTTTGTCACTGTATTATCGGATGTTCACTGTTCCATGACACCTTCCGTCTCTCATTCCTCAGTGTCTCCCAAATTTTAATTTAATTTTCAAAGAAGTTTTAGGTCACAGCAATGTCACACATGGAATACTAGAGACTCCCACATACCCAACCTTCCTTCCCCTTCCCCACCCCATATTAAAACTTTTTTTTAATGTATGTTATCATTGTTATAACTGTTATACAGATAGTAAAATATAGCAGCTAAACATTGTCAATGGTTTACAGTATAGTTTACAATTTAGACTATACAGTTTAATAATTTTTGATGATATTTACCATGTCCTGTGTCCATTACTGTAAGGTAATGAAAAACCATTCGCATGACCATTAAATACCCCATTTTATCTTAATTGTTCCTTCCTCCCCTTCCCCCTGAAGGATATGACACTCCCCTGTCTTGACTCATGGAATGACAAGATTAATAGTTACATGCCCTGGGTATTCCAACCTGCCCTTCCTAATCTACCCTCCTCTCTACCCTGCACCACCAAACCCAGTAATATCACTACCCATCTGTCCTATCCTTCAATATGCAACTATACTCTATTCTTTTACCATAGATTATGCCCATATGGGTGCTGGCTCACAGCCTACTCTTCTCTTTCTCTCCTTTTTTAACCTATCTTTCAGACAGTGGTTCTGAGAAACTGCTCACTTTCTTCAGTTCAAATCAGTGAGGTCATATACTGTTCATCCTTCAATGCTTGGCTTGCATCACTCAACAAAAGGTCTTCAAGATTCATCCACATTTTTCAGTGTGTTAGCACTTTATTCCTTCTAACAACTGAGTAATATTCCATTGTATGTATCTACCACATTTTGCTTATCCATTCATCTGTTGATGGGCACCGGGGCTGATTCCAACTTTTGACAATGGTGAACAATGTCGCTTTGAACAGTGGTGTGCATATTTCTGTTTGTGTCTTTGCTTTCAATTCTTCTGGGTATACACCCAGCAGTGGAATCACTGGATCATATGGAAGATCTATTGCTAGTTTTCTGAGGAAACACCAAACTGTCCTCCACAGAGGCTGGACCATTCCACAATCCCACAAGCAGTGGATGAGGGTTCCTATTCCTCCATATCTCTCCAGAACTTAGAGTCTCCTATTTTTTTAAAGCTGCCATTCTGATGGGTGTAAAATGGTATCTCATTGTAGTTTTGATTTGCATTTCCCTGATAGCTAGCGATGCTGAACATTTTTTCATGTGCTTTTTAGCCATTTGTATTTCTTCCTTGGAGAAGTGTCTTTTCAGGTCATTTGCCCATTTCTTAAATGGGTTGTTTGTCTTTTTATTTTCAAAGTGTAGGATTTCTTTATATATGCAGGATATTAGGCTCTTATCATATATATAGTTGCCAAATATTTTCTCCCTTTGGGTAGGCTGCCTTTCTATTTTCTTAATAACGTCCTTTGAGGTGCAGAAGTTTTTAATTTTGAGGAGATCCCGTTTATCCATTTTTTCATCTGCTGCTCGTGCTTTGGCTGTGAAGTTCATGAAATCATTTCCTATTATAATGTCCTGTAGATTCTTTCCTACATTATCTTTCAAGGTCTTTATGGTTTTGGTTCTTATGTTTACATCTGTGATCCATCTTTTGTTGATTTTTGTGTAAGGTGTGAGGCAGTATTCTTCTCTCATTCTTTTGGAAATGGATATCCAGTTCTCCAAGCACCACTTGTTAAAGAGGCCATTCTCTCCCAATTGAGTGGGCTTGGTAGCCTTGTTGAATATCAGATGACTGTATATGTGAGGATCTATATCAGAACTCTCAATTCAATTGCATTGGTCAGTAGGTCTATGCTTGTGCCAATACCATGCAGTTTTGATCACTGTAGCTTTGTAATTTGTTTTAAAGACCGGTTATGTGATACCTTCAACTTCATTTTTCTTTTTCAATATGTCTTTGGCAATTTGGTGCCTCTTACCTTTCCAAATATATTTTGTGAGTAGTTTTTCTAGTTCCTTAAAAAATATAGTGTTGATTTTTATTGGGATTGCACTATATCTGTAGATTAGTTTGGGTAGGATAGACATCTTGATGATGTTTAGTCTTTCTATCCATGAACAGGGAATATTTTTCAATTTATTTAAGTCTTCTTTGATTTTCTTTAACAATGTTGTGTAGTTTTCTGTATATAAGTCCTTTACATCTTTAGTTAAATTTGTTTCTAGGTATTTGATTCTTTTAGTTATTATTGTAAATGGCATTTTTTCCTTGATTTCCTTCTCTGATTGCTTGTTATTTGTGTACCGAAATGCTACTGATTTTTGAGCATTGATCTTATAGCCTGCAACATTACTGAACTACTTTATAAGTTCTAGAAGCTTTCTTGTAGATTTCTCTGCGCTTTCTACATATAGGATCATGTCGCCTGCAAATTATGAAATTTTTACTTCTTCTTTTCCAATTTGGACGCCTTTTATGTACTTTTTTTTGCATCAGTGCTTGAGCAAGTACTTCTAAGACAATGTTTAATAGGAGTGGTGATAGTGTGCATCACTGTCTTGTTCCCTATCTCAGAGGGAAGGCTTTTAGGCTTTCACCATTGAAGATGATGTTAGCTTTGGATTTTTCATATATACCCTTTATCATATTCAGAAAGTTTCCTTCTATTCCTATTTTTTGCAGTGTTTTTATCAGGAAAGAGTGCTGTATTTTGTCAAACACTTTTTCTGCATCTATAGAGATGATCATGTGAATTTTTTCTTTCAGTTTGTTTATGTGGTGTATTACATTGATTGATTTTCTTATATTGAACCATCCTTGCATACCTGGGATGAAACCCACTTGGTCATGGTTTATAATTCTTTTGATATGCTGTTGAATGTGATTAGCAAGCATTTTGTTGAGGATTTTAGCATCTAGGTTCATTAGAGGAAATGGTCTGTAATTTTCCGTTCTAATGGTTTCTTTGTTTGGTTTTGGTATTACGGTAATATTGGCATCATAGAATGAGTTAGGCAGTGTTCCTTCTGCTTCTATTTTTTGCAGGAGCTTAAGTAGAAATGGTTTTAGCTCTTTCTGGAATGATTGGTAGAATTCAGCTGTGAAGTCATCTCGTCCTGGGCTCTTCTTGGTTGGAGGTATTTGATGACTGAGTCTATCTCTTTACCTGTAATTGGACTGTTTAGTTCATCAATTTCTTCTTTCATCAATGTAGGCTGTTTGTGAGTTTCTAGAAATTTGTCAATTTCCTCTAAATTGTCATTCTTTTTGGCATATAATTTTTCAAATTAACCTCTTATGATACTCTATTTCTGTGGGGTCATTAGTGATATCAACTTGGTGATTCCTTATTTTGTGTATTTGCATCTATTCTCTCTTTTTCTTTGTTAGTCTGGCTAATGGTTTGTCAATTTTATTGATATTCTCGAAGAACCAGCTTTTGGTTTTGTTTATTTTTTCTAGTGCTTTCTTATTCTCTATTTCATTTAATTCTGCTCTAATCTTGTTATTTCCTTCTTTCTACTTCCCTTTGGTTTACTTTGTTGTTATTTTGCCAATTCATCAAAGTGTGCAGTTAGGTCTTCAATTTTAGGTCTTTCTTCTTTTTTAATATATGAATTTATGGCTATGAATTTTGCTTTTAGGACAGCTTTCACTGCATCACAAAGGTTTTGATATATTGTGTTGTTGTTTTCATTAGTTTCCAGGTAGTTGCTTATTTCTTTTGAGATTTCCTCCTTTTCCCACTCTTTGTCTTAGAGTGTGGTTTTTAACTTCCATATCCTTCTGCCTAACCTGTTTCTCTGGACCTTAGTGATTTCCAATTTTATTCATTGTATCAGAGAAATTACTTTGTACCATCTCAATCTTTCTGAATTCACTGAGAGTTTTTCTGTGGCCCAGCATGTGGTGTATCTTGGAGTATGATCCATGTGCACTCTTGAAGAATGTAAATCCTACTGTATTTGGGTGTAGTGTTCTGTATATGTCTCTTAAGTCTATGTCCTCTAATGTATTGTTCAGAGCCTTTGTTTCTTTATTGATTCTCTGTCTAGATATTCTGTCTAATGATGATAATGGCGTATTAAAGTGCCCTGCTATAATTGTAGAGGCATTTATTTCTCCACTTAGCTTTTCCAGAGTTTGCCTCACGTATTTTGACGCACCCTGATTAGGTGCATAAATATTTATGATTATTCTCTCTTCTTGAGAGATTTCCCCTTTTACTAGTATATAGTGTCCATCTTTGTCTCTTACAATAGTTTTGCATTTAAAGTCTATTTTGTCTGATATTAGAATAGCTACTCCTGCCCTTTTTTGTCTATTGTTAGCTTGTAAAATTGTTTTCCAGCCATTTACTTTCAGCCTCCCTGAATGCCTGGGTCTAAGGTGGGTTTCTTGTAGACAGCATATAGATGGATCATATTTCTTTATCCATTCTGCCAATCTGTGTCTCTTGAGTGGTGAATTTAATCCATTAACATTCAGTGTCATTACTCAGAATGAATTTCTTACTTCAGCGATATTTTCTTTGGATTAATGTATGCCATATGTTGCTTAGTTTCTGTTTTTTTTTTCTTTTTAGATGTTTTTAAATTCTCCTCCAACTCTCTCTCCCTTGATTTTTCCTTTCAACTTGTATAACTTCCTTTAGTATTTCTTGAAGTGCCAGTTTCTTATTGACATACTCTCTTAATTTCTGTTTATGTGTGAATATTTTGAACCTTCCGTTATTTTGAATGCCAGTTTTGCTGGATAGAGAATTCGTGGCTGGAAGTTTTTTCTTTTAGTACTTTGACTCTGTCATACCACTGTCTTCATTCCTCCATGGTTTCCGATGAGAAATCAGCACTTAATCTTATTTTGCTTCCCTTGTATGTGATGGTTCTCTTTTCTCTTGCTGCCTTGAGTATTTTCTCTTTGTCTTGAGCATTGGACATTTTGACAAGTATGTCTTTGAGTTGGCCTGTTTGGATTTATACTGTTTGGGGTGTGCTTTGCTTCTTGGATCTGCCCAACCATCTCTCTCAAAAGGGTTGGGAAGTTATTCAGCCATTATTTCCTTCAACACTCCTGTTCTCTTTCTCTTCTCTTCTCCTTCTGGGATGCCCATATTGCGTGTGTTTGTATGTTTTGTGTTGTCAGTTAAATCCCTGAGTCCCTGCTGGATTTTTTCTATTTTTTTGTCTATCTGTTCTACTATCTGTTTGATTTCAGCTGTATTGTCTTCCACATCACTAATTCTTTCTTCTGCTTGTTCAAATCTGTTTTTATGTGAATCCAGCATCTTTTTTATTTCTTGGGTTGTGCCATTGATCACCATTATATCTGTTATCTTTTTGTGTATGTTTATAATTTCTTCAGTATGTTCTCCCAGTGTCTTATTTATATCCTTAATCTCTTCCTTCACTTCATTAAGTTGGTTCATGATATTTGTTTGGGAATCTTTGATTAGTTGTTTGATGTTCTGCATCTCTTCCTGGTTTTTAGTTTGTTCATTTGAGGGCTCTATGTCTTCTTGTTTCTCAGTGTGGTTTGAAATTTTTTGTGGCTCTCTAGTCATCATTGTGTCTTGCTGGGTTTATTCAGTTGATTAGCTTCTCTCTCTCCTCTAGAGTTTTATTTAGTTGGTGGTTCTGTGTGTGTGTTAAGTTTTCTCTTTGGCACTTTTTCTTCTTATTTTGTTTCCTTGCTTCTTTCTATGTTACCCAGGGTTGCAGATCCAATTAAGACATGCCGAATCAGACTGCAGGTCATTGTTTCCAAAATCTCCAGGTGAAATTTCTATTTCAGCAGGACTGAAAACAAAATTTTATGTTGATTTATTTTATCTTTCTCTCTCTCATTCTCTCTCTCTCCCTCTATCTCTCTCTTTCTATATACATGCATAGAAATTAAACATTAGTTATCTCAAAGGAAAAAAAAGTCATATCACAGGAATTTCATTTTCCTTAAATTGTTTACATATTTTACTTGTGAGAAAAACAAGGCTGACAAATTTCCAGACAGATAATGGTGGAAGAAATTTTTCACCGTTTGACTCATAGTAAGTATTTATCTCAAAATTAGGGCATTTTAGTTTATATCAAAAATTAGAATATATTTAGAAGGTTATGCAAAGCATTTACATATAATGCAGGCATAACCTAATTAATACCATATTTTGTAGAAATGAAAATATGCAATTGATGGAATCAAGCCATCAAGCAGTAAATATATATGTTGATAAAATTTTTGGAAAAATTTTTATTATATAATCTGTTAAAAAACCTGTCTTCTGATAATTAATAGTAATGTGTTCAGTATAATTTTAATGTTTTTAAGATTTTAATTTCTGATCTAGCATTCATGCTAAATAATATTGGATGTAAAAGAAGAGTTTAAACTCTCTATCATTGTTTTACATAAATAGATTTTTTTTCTGAAATTAAATGTAAGTAGGAATATAGTATTATGAGCATGAACTCTGAACCCAACCAACCTTGGTAGAATCACAGTACCAAAAATACTTAATCATTAAGATTCTAGATAAGTTACTGAATTTTCCATGCCCTTTTTCTCATCTAAAAATGTGTTCAACAGTGATAACTACTATATAATACTTAAATATTAATAAATGCAAGAAAGTTTTCAAAAAGTGTCCAATCATTCTAATCATGCAATATGTATGAATTTCCATTATAAAATATACAAAGTTGATTTATACCAAATTTATATTTGGCAAACAAATTAAATATTTTTCAGTCATATTTTGGCAATTGCTTTTTATTAAGAATATTTAAAATTACCAAGCTAATTTTATTTTAAATGCCAATTATTCCTGTTTTTAAAATATTCATTTTGTACTCATTCATGCTAAGTTTGACATTTGATTTCTCAATAGTTTACAATAGTTGATCACTATGGGAAGTAAAGACAACACAAATGTTCCTGATTTCATTGTTCAGGGTTTGACAGAATCTGAAGATATTCCACAATTCTTCTTTATATTATTTCTCCTGATATACATGATTACCATGCTGGGGAATGCAGGTATGATATTGATAATTCACCTGGATCTCCAGCTTCACACCCCCATGTACTTTTTCCTCAGTCACCTGTCATTCCTTGACCTCAGTTACTCAATGGTCATTACACCTAAAACCTTAGAGAACTTACTGAGTTCCATTAAATATATTTCATTCATGGCCTGCTTTACCCAGATGTGTTTTTTTTTTTTTGTCTTCTTCATTGTCATTGAAACATTCTTTCTCTCTTCCATGGCCTATGACTGCTAGTAGCCATTTGCAATCCTCTTCACTACCAGGTTGCAATGACCAGGCAACTCTGCTATGCCCTTATCTCTGTATCCTACATGATTGGCTTTACTCAATCATTAGCTGTGCTCTTTGCATTAGCAGTTTGCATTTCTGTATATACAATGTAATCTACCACTTTTTCTGTGACACAACCCCAATTTTAGCCCTGTCATGCACTGGCATTCATGATACTGAAATCATGGTAATGAGTCTCCCTAGTTTAACCCTAGTTGGGTCTCTTATCAGAATCACTGCTTCTTATGTGTTCATTCTGTTTAATATCCTGAAAATTCCACTTCAGGAAAGCACAAAGCTTTCTCTACTTGTGGCTCCCAACTCCTGGGAGTAACTATCTTTTATGGCACTATAAGTTTTACTTATTTTAAACCTAAGAAATCCTACTCTTTGGGAAGGGATCAAATGGTACCTGTGTTTTATACTATAGTGGTCTCCATGCTGAATCCACTCATTTATAGTCTTAGGAACAAAGAGGTGAAAAATGCTCTTCTTAGAATCATGCAGAATATAGAGGACTCCAGGCAATTTTAATGACAGGGATGCTGACAATTTAAGTGCCTTCTTTCTTTCTTTTCTATTTGGGTATTTATTTTTAAAATAAAGTAGCATCCTCTAATTAGTTTGAATTTCTGTTGAGTCTCCCTCTATTTAACCACACATAATCTGGAATATTTACAAAATATGTTTTAGACATCTACATAGTAATTGGGAGCCATGAAATATGTGTTAAAACTTTAATTTTAATGTATGCATTTTAAGGGCAACTCAATGAAACAATAAGAAGAAATTGAATCATAACAACCCCCATGCATATTCCAATTTCATAGATTTTTATTATGAAAAGCACTCTCTTTAGTCATTTATTCTGTAGAAATAAATATAGCATAGTATTAAAGAGTGCTACTTTGGCCTGAAATTCCTGAGTTTGGATTCTAGATCTGCCAGCTTTTTATCTCTATATCCCTTCATAAGTCACTGAAAGTATAAATATAGTCTCCTCAACTGTACAAGAAAAAAATTATAAATCCTACAGTTACCTTAAAGACTAAATCAGGTTGTGAATGGTAATTATTTAATGTAGTATGAAAAAAATTCTAAATCCTACAGTTACCTTAAAGATTAAATCAGGTTGTGAATGGCAATTATTTAATGTAGTACTAGCAAATTTTTACCAGGTTCATCAGGATGTTTATATTTTTGCAAAATTTTCAATACATAAGAGATTTTGTATAGAAAAAGGAATATTATTGTGATAGAATTAAGTTATAGAAAAATGTGTATGTTCACATTGAAGAAAATTTGGTGTACATTTTAAATTATTACAGAAAATAGAAATATCTTAATTTTTGAGCGTTTTATTCCCATCTTCTTGACAGATCTTATGTTTATATATGTATATATAACATGTATATATAAATTTTTTATCATTTAAGTTTTTGCTTGCAACTTTTCTTTTCCACTCATCACTATAACCTTTGAAAAATCCTTTGTTATTTCAATTTGAGAGATGAATAATTTTTTGGTACATGAGCAAAATCAAGAAGCTTACCTTGCAATGTTTTAAGCCCTGAAGATTTGTATATTCCTAAATTTAAATATGACATGTAGTTATACCTGTTTTGCTTCTGCCTGCTAACGATTTGAAAACCCTATCTTTCTGTAATAAATCAACTAATATACGCAATAATTTCTATGTCTTTGTTTAATTTTAGTATGATTAAAAAACAATTCATTTTACCTGGTTTCTATATGTTTATGTTCCCTAAAAGTTATAATTATTGAATTAAAATAGCATATTTGTTTTAGGAACTTTAATAGAGAAAATTGCAAAGCTAAGAATTACATATCAATCAAAATTTTGTGACATCCCATAAATTTTACACAGGTAACTTACTAATATTTCCTTTTTAAAATGCCTCTACATAATCTGGGTTTTCAGTTTTAACTTTCTCTTCTATTCAATGTATATTTAAGAAAGTATATTTTCTTCCTTTTCCTATGTTTGATTATTTTTATTTCAACTTAAGTAATGGTTGTTAGATATACATTCCCTTGAAGTGATTTTATTAATTTAATTTATTTTCAGGATTTCTTTGTAGAATTATAATTGCTCAATTTCTTGAATGATTTTGAAATATTAATATAAGGTACAAAACTTTTTAAATATGAAAATGTTGATAATGTCACTGGTTCATTACAGCTTTTTAATTTATTGAAGCAATTAAAGATGTAAATTATTTTCCTTTACATTCTTCATTCACATAAAATTTTAAGTTGTCATATATAATATCCACATCAATTATTAAATAAGTTTTTTTTCACTGATATATATGTTATCTAGCATTTAAGTTTATTGCAATTCCTCTTATTTTGTTTGCAATTAGCTATATTTTGCTACGGATTTATTTTTTAATAAAATATTTTTAAACTAATCTCTCATCTAATACATATATTTTGTCTTCATTTATGAATACTTTATATTTTCTGGTGTTTTATATAAACTGAGATGGCCTTATATTCATTTATGTATATTTCTATGATTTAGAAAATGTATACTGTTCGTTTTTCTTATCAACTATGTTCAACAGATACTGTACTTTTTTAGACAGTAGTAAGTTCAGAAATTGTTTTTGTTTTAATTAAATTGAGTCTACCCTGTCCTCATAATGTATTCTAAAACCATATATGAGGTTGCTAATAAACATAATATAACCACTGGACAATTTGAACACAATAAGCTATTGATATTTTCCCTATGTGTGTCAGTGCATATCATGTTTAAAGAAAAAAGTGGTCTGAAGAATTTTAAAACAAAATTCTTTTGTGTATGATGGTATATCAAAATTCTATGTATTTTAAAAGTAAAGGTTGAACTACTTAAAAATTATTAAAAAGTCTGAAATAGAGTATGAAAAATATGAACAATAATATTTGCTTGCAAATGATTCATATACTGTAATAATAGTAAGAACATTATATTTAATAAGCACCTATTGAGTTCTGGACAATATTCAATGGGCTGTAGATTTATAATTAACATACTTTATCCTTGCAAGGTAACTCTCAAATACTTGTAATATCTTAAATTTAGTCTGAAGTAATGAAAAGCTCTCCTCTTCCTTATTCAGGCAAAGACTTGAGTCATCCTGCCATTATCTTTGCGTCACATATATCACACCAAGTCCATCAGAATATCACATTAACTCCCTTTGAATAATATACTTGGAAAGTCACTATTTCTCAACATATCCTCTGCTACCACCTTGGCCCAAAGACACATTATCCTAATCTTTAAATTTTTGCCACAACTTTTTAGAATGTCTCCCTGTTTTCTGCCTTGTACTCCTTTAGTCTAATCTCAATGAAGAGGCCAGAGTGATACCATTAAACATGCTGTCTTTTTTTAATAATTTTTTTTTATTTTTTAAAAGATACTTAGATTACATAAATTTTACACAAAAAATATAGGGATTCCTATATGACCAACTCCCCAAACCTCCTACACCCTCCCACATAAACATCCTTCATTAGTGTGGCACATTCATTGCATTTGATAAACACTTCATGGGGCCTTGCCATTAAGCATGGACCATAGTTCACAAGGTAGTCCACACTCTCTTCCACACAGTTCTGCATGTTATGGCCTATATCTGTCATTGAAATGTCATTCAGAACGGTTCCCAAGTCCTAAGAAAGCTCCTGTATTACAGTTTTTCTGTCTCCTTGTCCCAAAAGCCTCCAGTGACCACTGGCTCCACATCAATGTTGTAATTTCTTCTATTGTTAGAATCACAATATATCTATAGTAGAATACCAGTAAGTCCACTTTAGTCCATAGTTCTTTCTCCAATCCTGCAGATTCTGGGATGCTGATGTTCATTCCACCTCTAATTGAGAGGGGGCTTATATCCCATGGGAAAGATGGTTGTGACTATCTTGTGTGCAGTTGCAGACTCCCTGTTCCTTGGGATGGCTGTTGTCCATAGTCATTACCTTGTTAGTTGTCCTGGGTGAGTCCAATGAGCTGTAGAGTAGGTTTTACAACTCTGTTGAGGTTTCAGGCCCAGCTGGCACATGGACAGCCCAAAGACTTGAGTCTTTTGGATGTACACTTTCAAACTCCAGGACCAAATATAGGTTTAAATAGTAGGGACAGATGAGTCATGTGTAGGGAAGACATAATTGAGTTCAACTCTCACACTCTCAGGAGCACAAACTAAAAAGTAGGCCCCACTGGCAAGGCATGAAACTCTGGAGTTATCTGCCCTGACCATAGGATGTGCATGTCTCCAGAGCTCTCAGGAGATCCACTATTTGGGGTAGGATTCACTTTGGCCATCTATGAGATCTTGCTGAGATGTTCATCAATGTTATCTATGGGATGCTCTCCTGACTCACTTTGAAGTCTCTTAGCCACATAATCTCATTTGTCTTTTCCTTTTTGCTCTTTTATTTGAGGTCTTTTTCCAGTTACATTGTTAGTTGGTGCTTGGTAGTAATTCCTCAGTGCCAGGGAGGCTCATCCCAGGGAGTCATGTCCCATGCCAGAGGGAAAGCAATGCATTTATATGCTGAATTTGGCTTAGAAAGGACACATTTGAGCAACAAGGAGGTTCTCTCTAAGGCACCCCACAACCATAGGCTTAATTTCAATTTGAAGAGCAAAGTCATAAGCATAGTCATCAATATCAAGGGCCCATCAGTGGCTTATCCTCCTTCACCAGTCATTGCCCTTGCACTTGGGGGACTGTTGCTGTTCCATTAGAGAATGTGACAGAGCTCTACAGGATGGGAATTCAATATTCTCTCAATTATTGTGTGAGTCTCCACCCATTATGACAATGCCCCATGAGCATTTGAACATTTTTATATACCTTATATGTATGCCTAGGTGAACTTCCTCCCATTAATCCCCATCACTGACAATCCACACCAATGATCCTCCCTTGCCCCAATTGTAACCCTTCTGTAATCCAAAGCTTCTTCAAAAATAAAGCATTAAAACAGCCAAATACAAGTAATAGGAAAATGAAAAAAAAATGATGTTTAAATATAAGATATAAAATACATAAACATTTTTAAAAACTAAAAATTAATTTAAATTAAAAGAGCAGGATATTTTAAAAGCTGAAATATATTTTAAAATTTTTTTGACATTTTTCCTGTCATCACTGTAATATCTAGTGTCCTGTCTGTAAAGTGGCATTTTCTTCCATTTATTCCCCAGTGTCTTACTATTTTTCATTTTGTTTTCAAAGAAATTTAAGTCACAATAAAGTCACATACATAATGCAGAGGACTCGCATATACCCAACATCTTCCCCTTTTCCTCTTTCCCATATTAATACCTTTTTATATGTTGATGGTATCTTTTTATAACTGATATACAAATAGTGAAACATTGCTACTAAACATGTTCAATGGTTTACATTATGGTTTATATTTTAGACCCAACACTTTTATAAATTTTGACGATATTTAACATGGCTTGTGTCCATCATTGTAAGATCATGTCGAATGCTTCCATTACCCACCAAATACCCCCTCTTCAATCTATTCTATTCCTCCCTCCACCTCACCTTGGGACCCACAGTGACCCCCTGGCTTCACTTCTTGGATGACAAGATTCATAGTTACATGCAACAACACTGAGTTCTTGACACACTGGTTTGTCCTCCCCTCTTAGGAACTGCCCAGGCTCTCAAGAGACTCCTCCCTCTCTATTTGTGAACAAATTGGTCCTCCTGAGGATGGGAGTCCAACTCCTTCCCACTCATTATGTGGGTCTCCACCCACAGGTACAACATATTATGACAAAATGATCACTCACATACTCCCTAGAGGCCTGCTCCAGGTGTGCCCTGTCCTGAATGTCCGCCCATCTAACACTATAAACCGGTGATCCTTCCTTGTTGTATTGCCATAAGAGCATTCACAACTTTGTACTTTCAACCACATTCCCCCAAATCCCCAGTGTTCACCTGGTCCCACTCCCAACCCTCCCCTGCAGTTCCCTGAACTTTCCAACCCACCGTCCCCAATCTACCCACCTTCAAACTTGCACCATCCAACCCAATACCACTCCCAGTTTTCTTCCTTATACTCCTTGAGACTAATCTCAATGAAGAGACTAGAGTGATACTGTTATACAGAAGTTGTCTTATATCACTTTTCTTCACAAAAGTTACAGGAGCTCCCATCATCTTTAGACTAAAAGTAATATTTTTTGCAAAAATCTACAGATCCAATATGATCCTGTTCCTACTCCTTACTATTATGAACTCATCCTTTATCATTTTATCTATCACACTTACTTAGGAATGGTCACACAGCCCTCCTCACTCTTCCCTATACACATTATTTAGATGCTACCTGGAATATTTCCAATTTTTCTTCTTCCTGAAATACTCTTCCCCTAGATAACTGCATGAGCCTTTTGTCATTTTCTAACTCTTAAGACTATTCCTTACATGCTATTTAAAAGCATACCTGTCCCATCTCACACCATTTGTTTGTTTTCATTTGTTTTCCATAGATCTTACCCAACCTTACATTCTATATATTGTGCTTATGTCTTCTTTTTCTTCTTTGTTTTCTTACTCATTGAAATTTCTGTAAACACAAGATTTTTGCCAATTATGTTCAATACTATCCCCAACAGCTAGAAGAATGACTACATAAATATATTTGAATGGCTGAATTGGCATATGATGAAACTAGAAAAAAATGAAATTTCATAACTTAATTCATGGCCTTGAAACAGGTTTAAGGACAAGCTTACATTAGAACTGAGATAGACTGACACAGAAGCTCACATTCTTAATCATCACTTTATCATATACCATTTTTTCTACAAATATGTACTACTATTTTCAGATTTGAAAACATGCCATGTATTACTTTATTATATGAAAAAACAATAACAAATTCAGGGATGAGAAGGAAATGTTGTTTGCTGATTCCACCAGAGCTGCTAATAGAATTCAGTGTAATTTTGGAGACAGCTGCAATAAATACCCAAACATACAATTATTGTCCTATTTACAGAAAAAAAGAACCACGTACATGAAAGAGTGTCTATCAGGTGATGTGATTGGGCTGTGGATTTAACCTGTATTAGTCAGGTAAATGATGGTTGGTGTAAGAAAGTACTTCAGAAACAGTGTGACTCAACAAAGGGAAGGTGTGGTCCTTGAATGCAACAGTGCAGACTATAGCTAACTAGGCTTTATGGGGTGGCACTTTTCTTTGTGGTATTCCTGGGGCCCAGATTTATTTTATGTTTTTGCTATACTATCTCCCAAGAGATTGTCCATTTCTGTTGGGTTGAGTAGGTTTCACATAGTACTCTGTCTATCTTCCAGTCTGAGGGAAAGGTGAGATTTTTACATTTGGAAAACTATTTCATCTTTTTTTCTCATTTGGATAAATTTTAAGTAAAATTACAATTTCTTTTAGAGACATAAGACTAACTATGTTACATATTTCTTCTGATTTTAGATGAAACATACAATTTAAAATTGTATATTTCCACTGTTATCAAATTTATCTCTAAAAGTTGTTTATAATATTTTCTTACCATCCTTTTCATAATTGTTTGCGACTCTAGTGATATCCTACTTTAATCCCTTTTATTTGTTTTTTTTAATTTTCTCTGTTTCAGTGGCTGTTCTAGGTATTATTTTATGTATGTTTAATTCATCATAGTTTACCTAAAATAATATGTGACACAACTTAGAAATTTAGACCAATAAAATAATAGAGATTCAATTATTTTTTCCCAATTTATTTTTCATAAATTTTACTTTTATATATGATTTAAAAAAAATTAGATTAAACCCAATTCATCAACATAGTTTGGCTTTAGGTAATAATTTTTAAAACAATTAAAAGTTAACAAATCAAATATTTTATATATTTACCTTCATTTCTACTTTTGAGGATCACTTAGGTATACGTTTACACACACCAGTCTTTATATTACCATATTTCTGTATATGTAAATTTTAAAGCCCAAGTCTGCTGACACAAAGTTTTTTTTTGCCTTTCTCTTTATGTATGTATGTTAATTTTCCCAACAAGCCTTTTTTATATTCTTATATATGAAAGTTGTTTTCAATGGATATTGTAATTTAATTCTGGAATTTTTAAAAATCTATCAGTACTTTAAATATAACTTTCCATTATATTCTGGCTAATGTCATTATTGATGACAAGTCTTTTATAATAATGCTTTTTCTTCTATACTTGATATGTATTTTCCTATGAGTGCCTTCATAATTGAACACAAAGGTTATTTTTCATCAGTGAGTCTGAAGAATTTAGATGTGTTTTATGTTCAGCTGATTGTTTTTCTATTTAACCTTCCTGAGGGTTCACTGACATATGCGACCCTGTGATTTGATGTCTTTTCTTAGTTCTTTTAAAGATTTATTTTTATTTATTAATTTATTCTCCCCTTGCCACTTGTGATTACTGTCTGCTTTCTGTGTCCATTTGCTACACATTTCCTCTGTGTCTGCTTGTCTCACTTTCTTGCATCATTTTGCTGTGCCAGCTGTCCATGGGCATGGGACATCAGCTCTCCATGGGCATGGGCACAGGCCATCAGCTCTCCATGGGTGCAGGCCAGTCTGGCTTCACCAGGAGGCCCCAAGAACTGAACCCAGGGCCTCCCTTATGATAGACAGGAACCCAACCACATAAGCCACATCCGCTTCACATCTTTCCTTATTTTTTGAAATGTCTTGAACATAATTTCTTTA
>JAQZBX010023288.1:14380-31051 GCA_029593785.1 Cabassous unicinctus | reverse complement strand
GGCGCCGGGAAGCGAACCCGGGGCCTCTCATATGGTAAACGGGTGCTCTATCCATTGCGCCACACCCGCTTCCTGCCATGAGGTCGCTGCATCAGCCCACCGCACCGCTCAGGCCGGCGTGCCCTCACAAGGAGGCCTCGGGACGCGAACCCGGGCCTCCCATATGGTAAACAGGGGCTCTGTCCACTGAGCCACACCCGCTTCCCTGGTGAATGGCTTTAAATCAGCGTTGGAAGTGAACTTCTCTGGCATCGATAATGACTCTTGTGGGATGTGACTGGGACTATACTGCCTGCGACTCTACCCTCCCTGGACGGCTGCCACACAGGGAAGGGACTACAGACTGAAGCAACAGATTTACTGTGACTGTCACAGCCCTCTGCTCATGTGTGCCAGCAGAGTTAATATTAATGCAGCAATTCAGAGACGAGCACGTCTTTAATTAAGTTTTAATTAATTTTTTTCTTAGCAAAATGCATCCTTTGATAGTTTCTTTTACTTGAGAAGAAAAGGACACAAAATTTAAAAGAAAACAAAATTTACAGCCTAGAAAAAAAGAGCAATTAATAAGCCCAGGGCATGTGAAACTCGCCTCTGAAACTGGCTACTGGAATCGACCCTCATAGTGTGTCTTTAGAACACGCTTAGGAATAGATAGTCCTGCTTCAATATTTCAAAATCCTGGATAGTATATTTTCATGAATTTTCTGCAGCAGTAAAACAAATAATCAAAAATGTAAACAGCATGCTCTGCTATCATGCTGAGTTACAACCGAAACAAAAAAGCTTAAACGTAGGTAACGGAGAGATCCGACAAGCAATTTTTATGAATTGTTTTAAAATCACTGCTTCCTCTGGGTCTTTGAAATCTATTGCCTTCACTTCCCACTCAACAGGAAGCTGGCTCCTTATCTCCTGCTGCTCCCTTGGCTCCAGACACATTCCTTTTAAGCTTGAACACACTCAACTCTTGCCCCTCCCCAGCCCCCAAGCAACTTCTCACCAAACTATTCTTTAACAATATTTCAATCCAGCTAGAACAAAATTCCAAGAGAAAGAATGTGACTCCAAGCCAGTAATTTGTCTTTTTATAGAACAGAGTAGAATCCACAATTTGCCTTATCCTGGATATCACACATGGCTAATGTCACGGGCATGAGAGCTTAATAAGCCAACTTTATGTTGATGCACCCTGAACAAGAGAGTCACAAGGAAATGCCAGAGAAAGGAACAGGGCCAAATCCTGCAAAAAATCAAATTTTAATCCCCAAAATCTCAGCATGTAATTGATAACAGCAACAAACAACAACAACAAAAAGCACAAAAGTTAATCCTTAGCTTCAAGTATAGCAAGGAAAATACATGTAATAAAGTGGACCAGAAGGTTAATGCTCATAAAATGGTTAGCATTTTAAACACCTATTACATTTATCTTAATATGCCTAATGAGGGCATTGAATAGAGATCCTTGTTCATTTATAGTTCAAATTACAAGCCTAACATCCTGCAAAATTAGGCATCACCATATACGGATGGTCATTTTGACATATTCACGTAGACCATGTATACATATCGTCTCTTCTTTTGGCCCCTATGAAAGCATTCTCTTAGTTTGGAAGTATTACTTATTCATAGCATCACTGAATAACAATCTTCGAGAAACTGTGGAAAGCAAAAGTGCCAAAAGACAGGAGACTGCCAAATAAGCCCAAATTTTTAAAATGAGATAAGAGGTAAATTCCAGAAGTTCTAGACAAGTGCTGTCCAACAGAAATACTGTAGGCACATTAAAAAATGTTAAAAGAGCACGGTGAAATTATTTTTAATAATGCATTTATTTAATTCAGTATATCCAAAACATTACCAGTACTTGGTGTAATAAATTAAAAACTATTAGGTCTATTTTACATCTTTTTTTGTTCTGTGTCTTCCAAATCTGGTATATATTTTAATCTCACACCACAACTCAATTAAGACTATCCACATTTCAAGAGCTCTATAGCTGCATGAGGATCTTGGTAACATTTAACTGTGCAGCAACTGACCTCTAAGCTACTGAGCCCAGAACAATTCTAAAATGGATCGCTATGTCTTGGCAAAGCCTGAGGCCAAATTTATGTGTTACCACTTTACTGTGGGTGCGATGCCCTGGAAGGAGAACTGAGGCCAATGGGGAATGAGGCAGGGGACGAAAGAGAATGACTAGGAGGGTGTATGACTGAGTTGACCACTGCTTGGTAACAAGCACAACTGGTTTCTCCATCTCATAGGACCGTCTTCTGAAAGGTCACATTAATGTTGTGTCTCAGCAGGAGAAAAGAAGAATTTACTGTTGTTTCCACATCAAGCTGACCAAAGTTCACCTAAGAGAACATTAATGCGCCCCCACTTTCAGATTGCCTATGCACGATGTCAGTTCAGATCTGATGGCATCTCAGGCCATGGAGAAAGCCCGGGCAGCAGGCAAAAAATGTACAGCAGGGGCAGGAGGCAGTTCACTGCTGTGTTGTGTTCATGGGAAGTCTGTTGCCATAGCAGCTGGGAAAAACAAATGGCTAAGAACCCCAGAGACATTGTCAAAGAGGATGTGAGATGGCATATAAGAAATGTCTGATGCAACTCAGAAAAGAATGCAGAAATGATTAAGAGTCACCACTGGTGGACCCAGACCAAGTCACATCAGACTAGATTCATACTAGGCTTTGGTTAACTCACCAGACAAGATACCATGTCACAACCAGTCTAGATCACTACCCATCTGTAGCAGTTTGATATTATTTATCAATTCCAAAAAGAGATATAGGTTATGTTTGTAAACTAGTCTGTTCCTCTGGGCGTGATACCCTTTGATTGTATTAAAGTTAAAGGTTTTATGTTTACTTGATTAAATCAAGATTAGGGCTTTGATTCAACCACATCATTAGGGCGACTCAGGGTTGAGTCCCCGCCTCCTTGATGGGCTTTATAAAGGGACTCTCATGCAGAAGAAGATACATCGGAATAAAGAGAGCTCCATAGACACGGCAGAAGAGAGCACTTGATCCTGGGGCCCTGGAGAGAGATGAGCCATTTGCCTGATAGTTTACAGCTGAAGAGACCAGAACCCTGAGCAGCTAAGAAGGCCTGGAAAGGAACGAGCCCTCCAGCCTACAGCTGAGATAGGAAGAAACTGGGCCCATGGAGCCTTAAGAGGAAGAGGAAGGCTGAATCCTTGCAGACATTGCCCGCCATCTTGCTTCAACACATGGCAACAGATTTTGGGTCCTCACCCTCTTATGGTACCTTGAGTTGGACCCTTTAGGGCCTGGTAGCTGTAAGTTTCTACCCCAAATAAATATCCTTTATAAAAGCCAACAGAGTTTTGGGACTTTGCATCAGCACCCCTTTGGCTGACTAATACACTATCCATCAGCCATCGAATCTTCAAATCTGATGCAGCTTAATTCCTTCTTACAAATCAATATCTGCCATGGGTTCTCCTCAAAGTTAGGTTCTGTGTAGAAGGAATTTAAAGCTCTTCAGACCAGTAAAAGAGCATCCAGAAAACCTTGCCCTGATTCTCCTCTGACTCCAGGACCCAGTTCTGGTGGCAGGTTTCTGCATTGTTATGCGTCCTTACCCTCTTTTCCTCTGCTTCCTGAGGCTGTGATTGTACTACCAGCCTCCCTTCCATCACTTCCTTCCTTTATTACTAAATCTTGGCTTCCCAGAGCGTCGATCTGCCTAGAAGGTAGACAACATGCCTTATTGGGTCTTCCTAGCAGAGGTGGCCCCCCGGTGTGTCCCTGTCACCCTGGTCTCAGTGCACCACCTTCCACCAGGTTTGCTGGACTTCTTTCTAGCACCTGCAGCTTGGTCTCTCAGGTATTCATTCTTCTTTAAAAGGACATCTGTTCCCCAGAGTACAATTATCTGCCACCTTTTGTCTTTCCTAACCAGGGCCCTCGCCAGGGGCTTCTGTTAGTCCATCCTGCAATTTGTACACCCCTTCTCTGGACAGACATAGCCCTGAAGCAGGGGTCACAGCATGCAGGCAAAAGTAGCCTTGTCCAAGAGACAGCCTGCCCAGCGTCACCGTGGCCTTCACCTTTGCTGTCTAGAGCTCATTCCCCCATGCTCTTCTAAAGGCCTTCTTCTTATCCTTCTGTCTCTGCTTAAAGGTCCACCCACCCCACCCCCGGCCACCCATCTAAAGTAGGCCCTTGTTACCACGCCACCTAACACCCCAAAGCATGTGTCATAGTCTATATATTATATACCCATTTGGCTTATTTACTTATCAATCTATTTGTTGAAGGAAGGAATGAATGAATGATCTATTTATCTATCAGTCAAGCTCCTGTACTGAAAACTCAAGGGAATGACACAGGATCTCAAAAGAGTCAGGCAGGTAACATAATTATGTAAACCAATCAGCTAAGACACTAGAAAGAGGCAGGGCTTAGGGCAAACTAGAAAAAGTCCAGAGTTCCGAAAGACATTCAAATTCAAATTTCAAATACAACTAGGGATGGGAGTGGGGGTGGAAAATGGGGAGTTAATGCTTAATGAGAATTTCTGTTTGGGGTAGTGGGAAACTTTCATAATGGATGATGGCGATGGTGGTGCAACATTATGACTGTAATTAACACCACTGAATTACACACTTGGAAGTGGTAACGATGAGAAATGTTATGCTGTATATATTTTACCCCCAAAAAAATTTTTAATACCAAATACATTCTACTAGTCCAACAGAACGCACCCTGGTCTCAGCACATTGCCTTCCGCCGACAGTGTTGGACTTCTTCCCAACTCCTGTAGCCTGAAGGCCACATCTATGAGCCACTAACTCATGAGCCAATGGGCATGGGGCTATCTTTAATTCTCCTGTCATAGCCTTTTTGGCAAATAAAAGGGAATTTTACCTCCAAGACTTTGCATATGCTGTTCCCTCAACTCCTTTCACCCTCCACCTTCACTTTGCTAATTGCTATTCACTCTCAGATCTCAATTGAAAGCACCTGCATCAAGGCACCTTTGCTGGCTACGCCCCACTCCCTCCTTCCTGTGTGGTCCCATGAGGCCCTGCACTCCTGTTTGCCTGTTTGCCTACTTAGCATACTCTGAGTCCTTAAGCAAAGGACCTGGGACTTGTGCCCTGCTAAATCCCTGATACCTAGCACAGTGCTTAGCATAGAATACAAGCTCAACACATCTCATGAACGGACAATGACTCCACTACAGGGGTCCCTAGCTAGTTAAATGACAGTCCTATACAAAGCTTAAAAATGGATCTAGAAATGCCTGAAGGTCTCTGATGCTATATCACAAGTCTCCATCCTACTCAATATCCTTTAGAATGACTTGGCTGAAACAAGCTTTTATCTGACATGCCAAGCATGCAAAGCTGGGAGGAAGAGCCAGTGTATGGGAAATAACCAAAGCATTGGAGAATAGCCAAAGGAGAAGAGAGAAGAGATTGTGGCTGTGGTGAGAGTGGGTTGAGGCCTTGATTTTGTAAACTAAGTTTGAATATTTTGGGGAGTGCTGGTGTGTAGGAGATGTGGAAGAGTGCGGGAAGGAATTGTGGTTCAAGGTAGGAATGTGCACCTGTTTACTGTGATTCACTCACTGGTGGTTTCATAAGCCTGAGGCTGGAGCAGCTCTAATTCTTTCACTTTTGTTCTGCCAAAGAGCCTATAAGCTCTCCTCTAAAAGTAGCATTGTTGAAAGGATTCTGTAAATTGACCTAAGTGTACCTTTCTCACCCACGTTCTTGATTTATAACATTCTTGGCTGGAATTCAGTTTCCTCTCTTTCCTTATCAAATGCATGTGAATCCAACAGTTTCATTCTCCCCTCTAAATAAACTTATTGATTTTTTTTTTTTTTACTTTATTCTGTACATTTAATAATTGAAAATATAAACAATTAAGAACTAAAAAGTCAATACAAATGAACAAATATATACATTTCTCAATTAGGTGTAATGGATATATATATGATGTTTTCTTTATTCTTAAGTTTGATACTAGGATTGCTAAATGTCTTTTGGAGTTTATGAGAGTAGAGTTGATATCAATGGGGCCAAGGAACCCATATATTTCAAATGAGAGTCAAATTTCTAATACAGTCTCTAAAATCTATACCAGATATTGGTCTTCCACAAATGCCTTCCTCCAGAATCAAACCAGTTAGTAACTTGTAGGATCCACATTAATGCTAGCTGTAGGAAACAATAAAAAACTTGGTATATTAGTCAGCCAAAAGGGGTGCTGATGCAAAGTACCAGAACTCTGTTGGCTTTTATAAAGGGCAGTGATTTGGGTAGAAACTTACAGGCACAAGACCCTGAAGAGTACAACTCAAGGTACCGTAAGAGGTACTTTCTCATCCAAAATCTGTTGCCATGAGTTGACACAAAATGGAGGGCAATGTCTGCGAGGGTTCAGCCTTCCTCCTTCCTCTTAAGGCTCCGTGGGTCCAGCTTCTTCCATCTCAGCTGAAGGCTGGAGGGCTCGTCTCTCTTCCCAGGGCTAATTTCAGCTGCTCTGCTCTCTTCACAAGGTCAGCTGTAAACTATCAGGCAATGGCTCAACTCTCTTCCCGGGGCCACAGGGTCCTCTTCCATGTCTATGGAGCCTTCTCTCTCTTCTCACTTCCATGTATCTGCTTCCATGTATCTACTTCTGTGTTCTAAATTGAGCGGCCTTTTATATAGCCCACCAAGGGGTCGGGGACTCAACCCTGCACGCCCTAATGACATGGTTGAATCAAAGCCCTAATCTTGATTTAATAAAGTAAAACTGAAACCTTTGAATTTAATACAATCAAAGGGGTATCACACCCAGAGGAATAGACCAGTTTAGTTTACAAGCATAATCAATGTCTCTTTTTGGAATTCATAAATAATACCAAACTGCCACACTTGGGATTATATATATAAATATACACAAACCTTATTTAATTCTTACAACAGCCAACTGAGATGGGTGCTTGTAGCTAACAATACCATTACCCCACATATCCACTAGTCTATGCGGTCCAAAATGTTAACCCTTAGCCAGATGTGCATATTAAGTACCTGAAATGGGGCTAATCGAAATCAAAATGAACCATGAGTGTAAAACACACACTGAATTTCAAAAACTTAATATTTAAAAAAATGTAAAATATCTCATGAATAATTATTACACTGATTACTTATTACAGTGATAGTATTTTTGATATATTGAATTAAATAAAATACATTATTACAACTAATTGCATCTGCTTCTTTTTACTTTTTCGTGTGGCTACTAAAAATATCTAAAATTGCATTTGTGGCTTGCATTTTATTCCCACTGGCCAGTGCTGCATTAGACATTCACTTCTATGCTCTGAAAGGTGCTTGCTTTAGACACCTGTGCCTCTCTTCCTGAGGACTTGTCCCCAACACCAGATGCAAGATTGGCCCATGCGAAGGAAAATTCAGAAGTGCTGAAGAGTTGACGCCCGCAGAAGTGGCCCTCAACCAATGATGAAAGGGGAGATGGTGAATAAAAGCCCAGCTCCCTTGCCCCTCAGTTGAGATAACTGTGAGGTGCATGTACCGTTCTGTCTCTCACAGTTCCCTGGTGGGACTGAGCCCCGTTTGCCCATGTTGGTAATTTGCGCGACAATACAACCTTCACTGGTTTATCCTTGCCTCTCTCATCCCCACACTTGCCTACTTTTACTTCCTGTGATCACCTCCCAAATAAACATTTACCCATGGATTGTTGTCTCTGAATTGCTTTCTGGAGAAACAAACTGAAAGAGGCTGTTTTGTTTTGTTTTGTTTTAGGAGGTACCGGGGATTGAATCTAGGACCTCACATGTAGGAAGCAGGAACTCATCCGCTGAGCTCCATCCACTCCCATGAAAGAGTTTCGTAGTTATTTTTTATTTTTTTATGAAAAAACACAGGCTCAGAGAAGTTAAATAAGTTGTCCAAGAGCACACAGGTTATAAGCAGCCAAACAAATGGTCAACACCATGTATCCCTGACGCTAAAGCGCTCCACCCTCAGTTGGATTAGCCAAGTGTGGTAGACAGGTCCTAAGATGGTTTTCAATGATCCCTGCCTTCCTGTATTCATGTCCTTGTTTAATCCTCTTCCCTCTACTGACTCACGTCTTATGAATAGAATATGGCAGAAAAGGGATATCACTTCCACAATTAGGTTATATAAAGCTACGGCTTCATCGTGGGTGTTCTTTCACTCACTCTCTCTTGGATCTGGCCACGTCATGAGGCAGCCCTGTGCAGAGGCCTAGTGGAAAGGGACTGCGGTTGATCAAAAGCCACATCAGTGAGCTTGGAAGCAGATCCCCCTCAGTCAAACCTTCAGATAAGACCACAACCCTGGCTGACAGACTGAGAAACCCCTGTGAGAGACCTTGAGCCAGAGGCAAACAGCGAAGCCACACCTAGCTCCCTGACCCACAGAACCTGTGAGGTAATAAATGTTTGCTGCTCCAAGCTGCTAAATTCTGGGAAGGAATTTATTACGTAGTAACAGAGAAATGATATGTGGAACCAACATGCAGTGTCAAGAGATCAGGAGGAAAGAATGATTAACCAGAGCGTCAGGCCCAAGTGCATTGCCAAATAAACAAAACAATCAGAATGGGAAATAGGGAAAAGGGAGACGCCAAGAAGAGGCCTTTGCCTCCGAGAGCAAGGACTGGCCAGCTGGGAGCCACCTTTGTATATACCGGAACTGGGGGTTCTAGCCTAGGCTAAACTTCTACTTGCTTCAGGCTGAAAGGTTTACTTCCAAACATCCATCTAACCCAAACATCTAGTTTGGGTTACCCTAGAAACAGACTCTGAGATAATGATTCAAGTGTAAGCAGTTTACTTGGAGGTAATCCTAGAAAATAGCAATAGAGGGATGGGTAAGTGAGGCAGGAAAGAGAAGAAAGCCATAAGCCAAAAAAACAAAAAAACAAAAAAAGCTTCATTATGCAAATTATCACCATGGGCAACTGAACTTTAAGGGCACTGGATGACTCTGGGAGACAGTCTAGAACATTCTTCTGAGAGCTGACCCACCCAGGGGTGAATGAGCTAGGGTGTTCAGCCACTAAGTCCTGTCAGCCATTGATTGAGAGGCAGGGAGCATTAATTCCCCAGCACTTGCAGCCTGTAAAGACGTACAGATGCTACCAACCAGGAGGTGGTCGGTGTACATGGTAAGTGCCAAGGGGATATGGACAGGATTCTGAGAGCATCTGCTACATATGCTCCCCTAGAGCAGCCCGTAATTATCTAAGCAGCAACTACATACAATCTATCTAAATGGAACCTGTATTAGTCAGCCAAAGGGGTGCTGATGCAAAGTACCAGAAATCTGTTGGCTTCTATAAAGGGCATTTATTTGGGATAAAAGCTTACAGTTACAAGGCCCTAAAGAGGTCAACCCAAGGCTGCTTTCTCACCAAAGTCAGTTGCCTCATGTTGAAGAAAGATAGTCACTGATCTCTGTCTGGTCTCTCGGGCCTGCTCAGCTGCTCAGCTGCTCTGTTCTCTTCGGCTGCAAACTATTAGGCAAATGGCTCACCTCTCTTCCCGGGGTTTAAGCTGTTTGAGCCTTCTCCGTTCTGTCACGTGGCAGGACAGAAATTACCAAGTTCTCTCCTCTTCCCGTGTCTTCTTGAATGAATGTCTGTTTATATCAGCCCACCAAGTGGGTGGGGACTCAACCTGAGTCACGCCCTACTGACATGGGCGAATCAAAGACCCTAAGTTGATTTTATCGAGTAAACTTGAATCCTTTGAATTTAATACAATCAAAGGGTATCACACCAGGAGGAAAAGATTATTTTACAAAGATAATCTTTCTCTTTTGGGGATTCATAAATAACCTCAAACTGCCACAGAATCATTAAAATGTATTGTTGTGAAAACCTGTTGAAATGAAGAAGGCTGTTAGGCCTTTCAGGAGATTTGTAGAATACTGTTTGAACTCAAATGAATTCAAATGCAAACATGCTGTAAGTCTTGATTTGAGTCAGAGAGCTTTGAAAATGAATTAATTTCTCTGAGCATTGGCTGTCTTATCTATAACTTGGACATAATAATTCCAACTACACTTGGTAGTTGTGAGATAGTGTGTAAAGGAGCTATCATAGAGGTAGATAGTCAGTTTTTTAAAAATTTAACTTGCAATGATAATTTGATGATGAAAACTTTGCCTATATAAAGGATTGCTCAAACAAAAATAATACCACTTGGGGAGCTGATGTGGCTCAAGCAGTTGAGCCCCTACTTCTCACACAGAAGGTCCCAGGTTTGGTCCCCAGTGCCTCTTAAAAAAAAAAAACGAAAAACAAGCAAACAAACGAAAAACCAACTCCAGGTAGCCAATGAGGTTCAGTGGTTGAGCGCCAGCTTCCCACATACAAGGTCCTGGGTTCAATCTGTGGCCCCGGTACCTCAAAAATAAATAAATAAACAAACAAATAAATAAACAATAATCCACTTAAAATTCAGTATTAGTGTACTTAGGGTAAAAACCACAACAATGCCTTCAAGTATGAAAATACTTAATCTCTAAGACATTACATAAAAAATATTTCTTACCACCTAATGCTCTTTTCAGGCATATTTATTGCTTTAAACCTGTTTTTTTCTGTAAAACTTTACTTACTAAAGCTGTCATATATAAAAGGAATATACAAAAAATGATGAAAATTTATCTAAATAAGTTGACATTATTAGGTAAAAAGGAATTTTGAATTTTAAAAAGCAAACTAACAGAGAAAATGGAGGAATAGCTCTCCAAATCTGTGGTTTTTAAATTGTAAAATCACACTAGCACACATAAAATATATCAGTACATGAACTGAGGTTGGAAGCATCCATTTTTTATGGGTTTGCTTCTGGAAAACTCAGAACTGGATACAAAACTTAAATTCATGAAAGACTGCCAAACAAGTTAAGCAGGCCTAATTTGCCAAAAATAAACAAACTCCAAATATCTGAGAAGTGAACAGAAATACTGTACATTCTTGTAAGTATCCCAGGATTCATAAAAATAGTTCAAAAACCCTAAAATCTCTGCTAAATAGACACAAGTATAGAAAGTCACATAAAAATTGGCAACACCATCTCCTTAATGCACAAAATTACCAATATATGGAAAACTTCTATGATTGGAAACTTTTATTTTCAACAAACTTGTTATTTCAGCTAGTTCATTTTCAGTCACTTCCTCTGGAATCTCCAGCACAGTCTGATACATAATGATGTTCAAGATACATCAGCTCTCTATTTACCAGTATGCCTGCTGTTCTGTTAAGGGAAGAAAATGCCTACAAAGATCTCCGAGACTCATCTCCAAGCCCAACCCATCCCCTGATGGGCCCCCTCAGTTAAATCCCAGTTAAAGGAAATCAAATAGGGGTTCCTATGACGTGCTTTTGAGAATATAGAAGGGAGTAGCAAAGAGACAGAGGCAGAAACTGGACACTGAGAGAGCCAATCAAGTCATCAAACTGGACAGCAGTCCAATAATCTAGGCTGTACCCCCACCAAAAAAAAACCCCAACCAAACTAAAGGATCTAAGAGGCCCAAAAGCAGAGCTATGAATAAGGGGACAAAATAGAATGGCTCAGAAGCTAAGTCTATGAATGCTAAGATCTCTAGAGTCATTCTTTTTACTAAACCAGGCACAGTCCCAGAAACGAATCCTTGACAAAGTTGGAAAGGATGGACAAAGCCCACCTGAAGCCACTGGTTTCTACAACATGTATTACCCTGCAAGGAAAAAGGATAATTCAACAGTCCAATGTGACTCATTGAAAATATGGTTTTAGGAAGGTACAATTCTTTTTACGTAGATTTTGCATTCATCAGACTTTGATTAGTAATTTTTCCCAAAGATCTTATCACTAAGAAGAGGATACACTGACCAGTGAACATAAATATTCTGGTTTTAATGGCCTCAATATACAAAATTGTAAATTATGATTTCCATTCTAGTTTACTGCCCGCTCATTGAGCCTGACCACAGCTGAATGATAATTCATTGGGCATCCACATTTAAAGGTGTCACTATGCTTTCAGTATCCTCCTCGGAGGCTCAACACCAGGCTCAGCCTGAAACAACTTGCCTGCTTCACATTCCTTCAAATGTATTCTGTGCTTGGATGTCAACAGTTACCACCAAATTCTCTGAATCCATTAATCAAATTCTTTTCACATGCTAGAGGCAATTCTGTTTGGGAAGTTGCTAAGCAGCTTTTTCCCCCTCCTAGAGATACATGATTTAGTTGTTAAAAGTGTTGGTCATCTTTGGTTGTTAGTTGGCGTGGGGGGGGGGGTGTTACTCTTTATCAGGCAGTGGGACAATAGCTCTATCCCAGACAACAGCTGTGCCACGTCTATTTGAGAAAGTCTAAAGCGTCTTACAAGACGGGAGAAAGAAGGCACTGCTACTTTGGCTCAGTGTTCCACTTGGTCAGAATAATTTCATTTGCAAAACATGTGTCTAGATTTAGAAAAGGTCTCTGCCTTAGAAAAAAATAATAATAATAGGGAACAATGACCTTATGCTGGTGGCTCCATGCCATCAAGTTAGAACTTGTGGAGCAGCCGCTAGGCTGTGCCCCGCCTTCAGGTGGGCAGAATCAGCCCTTGGATGATTCTGGCTACCTTTACCCAATGGCTGGCAGTTCCAGCATGCTCAGCAAGTTTACCGACTGCTACTTTTATTTGTTTTGGGTGGTGATGAGGAAAAGTTCTAGTCAAAATGTGTGATTTGTGACCAAAACATTCGTATGCTCTTGGTCCTGACTACTCAGCATGAATGAATAATCAAGAATATAAAAATGGAGCCCAGGGGGCAGATGTGGCTCAAATAGTTGGGCATCTGTCTCCCATATGGAGGGACCTGGGTTCGATCCCCGGGACCTCCCGGAAAAAAAAAAAAAGCAATTAAAAACGGAGCCCTACCCTCAGGACCAGATCTTATCTTAAAACCTGGATGTTAAACCACCACACCAAACTTCCTAGCGTGCAATACCATCCATACACACGGGGCAAAAGGAACAGGCTATCTGATCCTACGTCATTTGTCACCCTGCACAACGTGACTTTAGAATCAGAGAGAGAGTTTTAAGCCCAGATCTACCACCTATGATCTTTGAGAAACTGATCAAGTCACAAGACTCTCTGAGCTTTAGCTTTCTTGTTTGTAAAGCTGAGATAGTAAGATTCACTTAACAAGTATTTGTTGCATGCCTAATATATACCAGTCATTCTTTTAGATTCTGTGGATACAGATGTGGGGAAAAAAAAGATAAAATTTTCAGCCATTATGAACTTACATCTATATTAAGTGAAGGCAATAAAAGGAACATTACACTATATTAAATGATTTTAACTTTTTGAATAAGTAGCAATGAATCCTCCCAAGTCAATATTGCCTCTTTGGTAAATAATCTTAATTCTGGGAGATGGGTAAAATGGGCCAAAATTACCTCTAGAAATGTTTCTTAATGCCTTAGCTGTATAATCTTGGTAATTCGTCTCATATAGATTGAGAACTTGTTATATTCTGTGCCCTACGTGAAAAAAGATATGATTCCTGCCTCCCAGAAATGACAGTATAAACTTCCACCCACCCCAACATGATGCAGCTAGCCATAATACAAAAGTAGAATGTGCTAAGAGCTCTTATAACTATATAGGCCAAGTATTATGTAAGAAACAAAGCATGGAGAAATAAATATAGCTGAGGAGAGCTGGGGAAGGCCTTGGGCACGGGGTAGAATTCCACAGGCAAAAATGGACGAACGAACAAGGCAGGTGGGTGGAACAATACAACCAAAGGGGAAGACATCGGCCGTTGAGGAAGCTTACATTTTCTGCTCCTTAAGATTGCTCAGAAGAGTGAAAGGATAACAAAACTAATTGAAATACTCGATGTCAGGATGTTAGATTCCCAGTTAACCCCCTCACTCAGGTTTACTTCACAATGATAAGTGCTACGGACAGTAGGAGGATACGGATTGTATCATCTCTGGACTATGTTTAGAAATCAAAAACACCAAGCTCACCTAGACCAGAAATTTTTTCAAACTTCAGAGTGTGACATACTAGTTGTAAAATCAATTTATTTGTAAAATCAATGGGACAGGACAGGACAGGACGGGACAGGACGGGAAGGGAAGGGAAGATATTAAGGGTAAGTATTAATTCATGAAGATTTGTTTCAGTTATGTTGTATGTCGGAGTGTGTGTGTGTGTATACTGGGTCAAGATGTAAAATGCATTTCTGACTGCACATCACAGTCAAAATTTTTGAAAACTACTGATCTATACACAGTTTTAAAATAAAAAGCTTTTCTGTGTTTGCTATTATCCTCAGATATCTAACTTCTTACTGGTAGTCACAATAACTGTTATAAAAATGTGCATACAAATAAATTAGCTTTTTAAGAAAATGAAAACCAGAAAACATTTTGAAAGTCACTTCCTCCCATATCCTTTACTGATTTCCCAAGATACCAGCCCCAGAAGTAGAATAAATGGAGGAAAGAGAGACAAGGGGTGTACTTGTTCCCTCTAAGCACAACTTCCAAAAGTGATACCTTCTCATTAATTTCTAAATGAATATCTTTACATAGTGGTGTTTAAAATTATTATGAAAACAAATTAAAGGCATATGGGAAAGCAAGATTGCATGGCAGGTAGGGGAGGTAGACAAGTGATGCCCACTTCCTCCCCGCCAACCAGAGAGGGCTGCCCACCACCACACACAGCTGTGTCCTATCTCCAGGGACACTGCTCTGATTTTAGATCCCTAACCTGGGTGCAGGATAACGGTTCTAATCCATGACCACACTTCTTCCATCTGTCTTACTCTCTCACACCATTTGTCCACTATGTGGGCCATGCACTGTTGTGAGCTAACCTGGTTGATTTTGTCATGACCAGCTAGTGGGCCTTTTTTTTTTTCCCTTTTGGTAAATAATAATTGCCTCTAAAAAGCAGTTCTTAATGATGTTTGTGTCCTTCTCAGAACAGCGTTTTAAATGCATAAAATAAAATGCACAGGAATTACAAAGGAAGCCAAATATGTTGAAATACAGTTAAAGAAATAGTTTTAAATATTTGTAATAAAAAAAATACATGGAACTTTTTATTAATGAATTAAAAACAGACCTATCAGTGGATTTAATACAATCCACTGTGTGTATTATTTCTAATAATTTTAAAGTGATGATGAGATTCAATGACATGTTGAGATATCTGCAATATCAGTAATGTGCTATGAAAATAAATGTGAATTCTATGAGTAGCAAAGGTAGTGCTAGCAATGCCAATATTGTCTTCATTCATAATTGAAAGAAATGCTACATTTCAGTTAGAGTTAATGAAAATAAAGATGTAAATTTTTTTTCACTTCCAAGACCAAGGACTCCTTGAATTCCATCTATACAAGAAATTCAAAGAATACAAGTAAAGAACCTCTGGTTAGAGGCAGGAGATAGCTCTAGATCTCTTTACAGACTCACTACAAGGTAACAAGGGGGTAAAATGTATGACAGAATCCTGCCAAGACAGTCATGCGACTTGTTCTTTAAATGTGATAAAATTCCACCGCTCTGTCTTTTTAGAATGTCTGACAGCATCTTACAGGAAAGGCTTTCTCAAGCCACATGTGACAAGATTCAAGCAGTCGCGTTCACCCAGTCCTCAAGGAGCGCCAGGCGATCAAGAATCCCTCCAGTTGGCGGCTGAGCCCGGGACTGCCGAGGCCTCCCACCCAGGCACTGCACATGCCTGCGCACACAGCGGTGCAGCCCTGTTGCCATTCCTAAGGATAGAGACTGCTGGGGTCTTGGCATGCTTATCCTAATCCCAAGGGGCAGTGCTCAGGATATTTAACAGCAAAAGTAGCCCAGACCTGCCCGGTCAGAATGGATGCTGACCATGAGCTAGTGTAGTCACAGTAGTAGGTCCTAGCTACATTTGAGCCCGACCCTGCTCACGCAAGGGTGAGGGGGCGCCTTCTAGCCAATCCCCATATCTTGACCATTAATTTCACCAATGAAAGTTCTAAAGAATTCCAGACAAAATAACAATAAATTATTACTACTTTGGTAAAGCCAACCTACTAGGTCGTTATCCCGTCAAACTATTTTGGAAGCAAGCAATAGCGCTTACATTTCTCATTGAAAGGAATTGAAAGAAAACTTATTTTTAGTTGAGGTGCTGGAGTTTCCCTCCATTAAATGGTATTTTGCAAGCTTTGAGAAATCCACAAAGTGTCGTGTCATTTTGAAGGGACCAAATCCAGCAGGGAGATCCCATCATACCTTTTTGAAGCATGAAAGAATATAGTTAAACAAGCCAGCTTTGAAAGAGGACTGAAACAGATCAAAGATTAGACGGCAGAAAAATCAAGATGAAGACAGATAAAGATGTAAAAGAGGATGAATGTGTTGCTCTTTTAAAATGAAGAGTTTGAAACGTGTGTGAGAGAAGCACAATTCAAGAAGCAGAAGCACGTGTTGAGGGTACCTGAAAAGGATGACAACTTTGGGCTAGAGAAAAGGGTACGTTTCTATCTTCCTCCTCTGGTATCAAAGCTATTTCAAGCTATTTCAAGTTTCAAGTTCCATATTCCACTAGTGCACCTAATGAAACACAGT
>JAQZBX010023288.1:0-14280 GCA_029593785.1 Cabassous unicinctus | reverse complement strand
TTCTTGCACCAGATACAATGACTCATGCATGAACCAGACAAAGTCATCTACAGTGTCTGATACTCAACAAATATTTATGATGAAAGCAGAAAACCCCATTTTCTTTTCTTCTGGACCATAACCATTTCCCCATTTCCCAGCACCTTTTGCAGATCTGTGGGCTGTGTGACTGGGTTCTGGCTAGTACACTGGCGATGGAAGTTAATAAACTTCACTTCAGAGCTGGCCTACACAAACTTTTCATGCATACCTCTACCCTTTTTCCTTCCCCTTCCAAAGGCTGAATGGAGAAGATTCTGAGAGACTACAGGAGAGCAAAGTCACAAGCATCTTGAGTTCATGAAAAACTGCATGGAGCAAAAGCAATGCGCAAAAAATATGGCTACCTTCAAAGGGGGGACGTACAAGCAAACTTTTTTTCATTTTTTTACCTCTTTCAATTTCCTTTACTTATCAAATTTTGTATAATAACCAATTATCATAAAATATTTCTGTTTTATGAGCTAATAAGTTTATAAAATAATAAACAAAAATAGCTGCTTTTTCTAAAGTAAACAGTCTCCACTCCCTTTGATAGCGCCAGATGGTTTTTGGTGTGCTTGGACGTTAATATGTTCCCAGCACTGGGGACGGGGCATGGAACACCGTCCGCTCTCAATAAAGGTAATTTGAAAGAATGAATTGTTTCTGGCAGCTTCAACATTCTGCTTATTCCAACAATGTTTCTCTCAAAATGTGACAATTTCAACTAAACAAAATACATGACACAAGTAAAAAAATATATCAGTCATTCTCTTCATGGCGCAAAGTACCTTACTACATATCAGGACCATTTTTCTACAAACATGGCCCAAGACTGCATTTGAGATTTTTTTGGTTTTCCTTTGGTTTTAGAAGAAGCATCACACAGTTGGCTCATATTGATCACATAATCAACAAAAACCCTCAAGTCTTTTTCACACAATTTGCTGTCAAGCCTGATCTTCCTCATTCTGCTCTTGTACAATTGATTTCTTTTACCCCCAAATGCTGAGCTTTAAGTTGATCCTTGTTAAGTTTTATCCTATTTATTTTGGTCCATTATTGTAGTCCATTGAGATGCTCTTAAATGCCTGATCCTGCAGTATCATATATTAGCCATCCTCTGCATGTATCTTCTGATAACTTTACTTCCAAGTCTCCAAAGGTGAGGATAAAACTATTACCAAGTCGGTAAATCTGCTGAACACCATTAACAATTTCATTCAGGGTACCACTGATTCACTCAACAACACTCTTGGGACAAGTACCTTAGAATGTTAGATTTGAACAGAATCCTCAAGCTCATCCAGTCTAACCTCTAAGGATTGCCCCAAACTCCACAGCCTATTGATTGTTCAACACTTTTATGAACCCACCTGTATAGATGTGCCCATTACTCCTTTCTACTGCCATCCTACTTTCTTAGAGAAGCTGCCCTACTCCATCCTTGAGGGAGCATCCCTATTTATTTATGTGATTTCATCCTCCTGATCTCAGCTGATTGAAAATAAGGAGGGACACCTCACAGAAGAGGCCTACATGTGGAAACTAGGATTCACTCTTTATTCAACAAATACCAAGCATTGTTCTAGGTACTTGGAATATCTTAGTGATAAAGACAAAGATTTCTGTCCTTACAGAACTTAACAGTCTAGCAGAGGGAGAAAAATATATATTAAATATAATATATAAATAAATTATATACTGTGTTATAAGATGATAAATCCTATGGGAAAAAAAAGAAAAAGTAGAATGAGACAAAGAATATTGAGAGGGAGGACTTCAATTTTAAATCGATTCCTTAGGACCTCGTTGAAAAGGTGACACATGAGCAGAGACTTGCAGAAGGTGAGGCAATGAGCCATGCAAATCTCTAGGAAATGGGCATTTTATGCAGAGGAAACAACCAGTGTAAAGATGCTAAGGCAAAATATGGTGGGCATGTTCAAGGAAAAAGAAAACTGACATGGCTGAAACAGAGTGAATAATTTGGGGGAAAGACTAGGAGATGAGATCAGAGATGTAACAGGTGCCATGATAAGAACTTTAAATCATACTTTAAATGAAAGGGAAAGCCATTGCAGGACTTAACAAAAGGGTTACGTGATCTTAACTTCATTTTAAAAAGATAACTTTGGCTGTTGTGTCTAAATTAAACAAATAAAACCTATTAGGATGCTATTGTAGTAGTCTAGGTGAGAGATGATGGAGGCAGTGAGGAGTGACGCTGGTGAGGAGTGGTCAGATTCTGCATTATTTTGAAGGTAAAACCACCAGGATTTGCTGACAGATTGCATGTAACTGTGAGAAAAAGAGAGGAGTCACACAAAGATTGTGGGCCTGAGCAACTGGACAATTGGAGTTGCCATCAACTGTGACAGAAGGCAGGAGATGAAGCAGGATTGGGATACAGGAGGAAGATCAGAAGCTCAGTTCTGGGCATGTTGAAAATACAAGTCTGACCCAGGCACTATGGTCAGTGCAGATAGCTCAAGTTTGGTGCCTTGCCAGTGGGCCCTACTTTGGAGTTTGTTCTCCCCAGTGTGACAGAATTGGACTCGGTTGTGTTTCCCCTACACATGGCTCTTCGGTCCCTTCTATTTGAACCTATAGTTGGTGCTGGAGTTGGTAATCTCCAAGAGACTTGAATCTTTGGACTGTCCATGTGCCAACTGGGCCCTGAGCCTCAATGGAGGTGCAACACCTACTCTCCGGTTTGTTGGACTCACCCAGGACAACTAACAAGGAGGTGATGATGGACAACCACCATACCAAGGAACCGAGAGCATCTACAACTGCAAGCAAGAGAGTCCCATTCATCAGCCATATGGGACTGAAGCCCCCTCTCAATTAGAGGTGGAGTGGACATCACCATCACAGAATCCTCAGAAATGGAGAATGAACTATGGACTAGAGTGGACTTACTAGTATTCTACTATAGATTTATTGTTATTCTAGCAATGGAAGAACTTATATCATTGATGTGAAGGCAAGTGGCCACTGGAGATTCTGAGGTCAGGGAGAGGGAAAACAGGTGTAATACAGGGGCATTTTCAGGACTTGGGAATTGTCCTGAATGACATTGCAATGACAGATACAGACCATTATATATCTTGCCATAACTTACAGAATTGTGTGGGAGAGAGTGTAAACTACAACATAAACTATAATCCATGCTTAGTGACAATGCTCTAAAACGTATTCATCAATTGCAATGAATGTACCACATTAATGAATGATGTTGTTAATGTGGGTAAAAGGGAGCAGTGTGGGGAGCAGGGCATATGGGACTCACCTATATTTTTTATGTAACATTTATGTAATCTAAATATCTTTTTTTTTTTTAATTTTTAAAAGTTTTTTAAAAAAGAAAAGAAAATACAAGTCTGGAGATTGGGAGAGAACTCTAGGCTAGAGATACATTAGAAGCAGTTAGAATACTGATAGTTTTTAAATCCATGAAATCACAAAGAATGAAAGTAGATCCAAGGACTCAGCCCTGAGGCATCACACCATGGGGAAGTTAGGGAGAAGGAGGAAGATCCAGAAAAGGAAACTGAAATGGAGCAAATGGTGAGGTAGAAAATCAAGAGTGGGTATCCTGGAAGCCAAATGAACAAAGTGCTAGAAAGAGGCGGGGGCACTCAGCTAGCTTAAATGATGCTGTCAGATCAAGTAAAATGGGTACTGAGAATTGGTGATTAGATGTAGCTATGTAGAAGTGATTGCTCATCTTGACAAGAGTGGTTTCAATGGTGTCATAAAGCTGAAAACTTTATTAGAGTGGCTTAAGAGAATGTAAGAAGAAGAATTGGAGACAAGCTTATATAATATTAGAGGAAATTGTTCCAAAGGAAGGCAAAGAAAGGGGGCATAAAGTGTTGTGTCTGAGTCATCAAGAAGAGGGTTTTTAAGAATTAACAAATAAAAATGGGAGTGGGGAGCAGATGAAACTCAAGTGATTGAGCACCTACTTCCCATGCATGAGGTCCTGGGTTCAATGCCCAGTACCTCCTGAAAACAAACAAACAAACAAGAAAACCAACTCTCATTGGGGAACTGATGTAGCTCAGTGGTTAAGCATCTGCTTCCCACGTATGAGATCCCAGGTTCGGTCTAAGGTAACTCCTTAGGAAAAAAAAAAAAATGGGAGTAAGTCCATAGAGAGGATGGTATAGGGAAGAGAGAGGAGAATTGCTGGTGTGATGCTGGAGAAGAAGGGGTGGTTTCTAATACTGTGGGGAGAACAGCTTTAGGTAGATACTTGGATAACTCAAGTGTAGTAACAGGCAAAGGTGAAGCGGAGTAGGTGAGTCCAGTGTTGGTAGGTGGCTAGATGTGGCAGTGGAGTCTATGGCAATTCTCTTCTAATTGCTTCCATTTTCTCAGTGAAGCCAGAAACAAGCTGACAAATGAAAAGAGGGGAGGGGATGTTGGAGTTTTAGGGAGAGAGAGAAGGTGAATTAGTCATCCAGGAAAGCAGAATGAATGGATAAGGCATTTATGATTGCCTGACAGAATTAATGGCCTACTTAAGATTCTCAATCATAAATTTATAAGACCAGCCAATGTGTTTGCTAATACTTCTCTAGCCATGTTCAGCTGCACTGATACAAGTTTGGAGTATTCAAAATGATGGATTTAACCAGGGTTATACTGTTTGCCAGTTGAGTACAAGGAAGCAAACTATAGGCAAATGAGATGCGGCTGGGTTCAAGGAAGGGATTATACTGATTGAATGTGCAATTTCACCTTGGTAAAGAAGAGAAAGTATGCACCAAGGGATTCAGGAACAGTATACAAGTGATAGGATCAATGCATTGGAGGTGGGGCGTGATGGAAGGTCCTTGCATAATGTTACTGAAGGGTATAAACTGGAAATTTTTGAGATAGTGTAAGACAGTAGGATGCACGAAATAGAGAATGTGGAAGGTTTGTAGTTATCAGTAAAGACAAGGTCTAGAGTATGACAATGGGAAGGAGTGGCTGAGGTAGATTAGAAGACAAGATTTTTAGAAAAGATGACACCAAGGAGCTAAAAGTCCAAGGAAATGAAAGAATCAACTACATATATATTAAAATCACTAAGACATAGGAATCAAACTAGAGAGGGTGATAGTGGGCCAGACTCTAAAAAGATCAAGAAATTTGGAGAATCATCTAGTGGTCTAAACCCCATGACTAAGAGGTAGTGGGTAATATAATTTGATAACTTGAAATTCACAGTGGAAGGGGAAGGTCAAGGACAAAGAATAAATTGTCCTAAAACCAGCAATGAACAGCAAGAAGGACACCTTCCCAACCCCTCAGGTCTAGAAGTAAGAAGGTAATGAGAGAAAAACAACGGTTACTTGTGAGGGCTACGGGAGAAGCAGCATCCTCAGGAGACAACCAGGTTTCCACTAAAATGAAACAGTGAAAAGAACTTCGAGTAAAGAGGTAAAAACAACATAATGGATTTTGCCTATGAAATCCACAGGACTCTGTGGTAGAGTTTCAAGATATAAGGAGGCTTCCTTTCAGCTGGAACCGCCATCTTGGAGTAATTAGCCAGAATGACAAACACAGAGGCACAGAGGAAAGGCACCCTTTCTATATGTTCTAGGCTTTTTAGAACACATGGAGTTGATCCTTTGGCCACATATGTGCAAATCTACAAGAAAGGTGATATCATGGACATCAAAGAATGCTGTTTGTTTTATGGTAAACAAGCAGATTAAGGGTAAGATACTGGCCAAGAGAATTAATGTACGTATTGAACATATTAAGCACTCTAAGAGCCAAGATAGGTTCCTAAAGCATGTGAGGGAAAATCATCAGAAAAAGAAGGAAGCCAAAGAGAAAGGCACCTGGGTTCAACTGAAGCGCCAGCCTGCTCCACCCGGAGAACCAATGGGAAGGAGCCTGAGCTACTGGAACTGATTCCCTATGAATTCATGGTGTAAAAGGTGTAAAAAGTAAATAAATAAAAAGCTTGTGAATTATAAAGAAATAAAAGTTATAATGAGGGGTGGGGGATGAGAACAGAATAGAAGATGTTCTGGACCTTATGGGCATTCCAGTGGGGGAGATGAAAGTTGCCCTGCATGCCTTAAGGTTCTCAAAGAGACTCTTATAAGCAAGGATAAAAGACTTAATAAGATTTGCCTCCATGGATTCAAGGCAGAGAGCAGTGACAACCTTGTGAGTGACAACCTTGAGTGATGGGGAGAGGAGAATTTCAAGGGCTCCTTTTTCACCCCCCGTGATAGTGATAGAAGCCTGGGGAAGGCAAGGTCTTAGTACCAGTGAGCAAAGCTCCTCTTGACTTCAAATGATGGGAATAGAAGGGGTAGGGGAGGTGTGGTCTTAGCCCCAGGGAAAGATTCAGTCTGGACAAGGTGTTCTTAATCTTTTTTGTTCCACGGACCCCTTTGCCAGTCAGGTGAAAACTACAGACCCCTTATTAAGTCTACACTATAACGGGTATTATTTAATAAATATATCACTCCCACACCAACACGTCCCCACGAGAATTATGTTTTTTTATTACTATTTTATTTCAATTCAAGCTCACGGACCCATTGTTAAGAATCCTGGTCTAGACCAATAAGAAGGCAGGTGCTCCATTTTTACTCCTCTTGATGAGTATTTCATCAATGCCAATAAGATTTGTTCTTCTGGAATTTGAAATAGGAGCCTGGAGAAATGGGATACAGGTACTCCTCCTGTAAGGGGCTGTGAAATCAGAATCGTAGGATACCACCATCTGGGGCCGCTATGATGTTCCATGTAGAGTAAGATCCGAGGAAGCAGCAGCTTTCGGCAGAAAAAGAGAAAAGAATGAATCAGAGTTTAATGAGAAGGAGAAAGACAGAGAAAGAAAGAGAGAAAGTTTCCTTGTTTCTGATGGCTTACTTTTTTTTCAGGCAGGAGACTTTAATACTTTCTTCATTGGCCTCTTTCTATAACTGTTAGGAAACCAACACTAAAATTCTTCTTATTAGTTACCTCTTGTATACCACTGGTTTCCACGAGAGGGGAAGCGATTTCTCAAGACTCCTGAGATCTCAAAATTGCCCCATGTTACACCTATTCTTCCCTCTCCCTCCCCTCAGAACCTCTAGTGGCCTCTGCCTTTATATCAATGCTACAAGCTCTTCCATTGCTAGAATAATAATAAGTCTACTTTAGTCCATAGTTGGATTTCCCCCTTATGTTTGTTCATTCCTCAATCTTGAGGATTGGGGATGGTGTCGCCCACCCTGTTTCTGATTGAGAGGGTCTTAGATATCATGGGGCAGATAGATGGAATTGTCTTGTTTGCAATTGTAGATTGTTTTTTTGGGATGGGCATTGTCCATCACCATCCTTTTGTTAGTTGTCCCAGGTGAGTCCAATGAACTGGAGAGGTGTTACAACTCTGCTGAGATTCAGGGCTCAACCAGCATGTGAACAGACTGAAAATTTAAGTCTCTGGGACATGTATTTAACAAGTATAAAGCTAATTATAGGTTTGAATAAAAGGTGCAGAAGAGCGATGTGTAGAGAAATTATAAATGAGTCTAACTCTGGTACATTGGGGAACATATATTCCAAGGTAAGGCCACTGACAGGGTGCTGAATTCCTGAGATCGTCTGCCCTTCTATAGTGTCTAGATGTCCTTAGAGCCCTCAGGATCCCCACTGTTTGAGGCATTGTTTACTGTGGCAGTCAGTGAGATCTTGCTGAGATGTGCATAAGCGTAACCTCTGGAATGACTTCCTGAACCACTTTGAAATCTCTTAGCAATAAAAACTCATTTGTATTTACTATTTCCCCTTTTTGGTCAAGATCTTTTTTCAAATGCATCACTGGTTGGCACTTGGTAATAATCCCTTGGTGCCAGAAAGGCTTATCCCCAGGTGTCATGTCCCACTCCAGGGGGAAGGTAGTGAGTTTATATGCTGAGTTTGGCTTAGAGAGAGGCCACATTTGAGCAACAAGGAGGCTTTCAGGAGGTAACACTTAGGTAATATATAATACTAGGGTAAGTTTCAATTTCACAAGAAAATGTTCATAAGTACAGCAATCAATACCAAGGGCCTAGTGTATTGGTCTGTCCTCTTTTGCTAGGTACTGCGATGTACTGTAAAGATTCTTTCCATTCTGTTAGAGAATGTAGCAGGACTTCCCAGGATGGGAATTCAATATTCCTTTGGTTATTGTGTGGGTCTCCAACCATCGAGACAATGCCCCATGACGACTTGAACACATTCATATTCTGTAGATGCATGCCCCCGGTGCACCCCTCCCCACACATTCCCCCATGACCAATGTCCTGCACCCGTGATCCTCCGTTGCCACAGCTGCAACCCTTCTGCAATCCAAAACTTCCCCCCCAAAAAAACAAAAAGTTAATAAAGATAATAAAAAATATAATAAACAAAATACAAAAATAAAAAAATTTTTTTCATTGTGTCTTTCATCACCATAAGATATGTTATCTTTTAGGTACAGTGACAATTTCTTCTGTATGTTCCCCCAGTGTCTTATTTTTTTTACTTTATTGTCAAAGAAGCTTTAGGTTACATAAAAGCCACATAGATAATATAGGGGATTCCCATATACCCCACCCTCTCCCCCTCTCACATTTTCCCCTATTAATAACATCTTACATGAATATGACACATTTGTTATAATTGATGAACACATATTGAAGCATTGCTACTAACCATGGCCAGTGGTTTATGTATTAGTCTGCCAAAGGAGTGCTGATACAAAGTACTAGAAATCTGTTGGTTTTTATAAAGGGTATTTATTTGGGGTAGAAGCTTGCAGTTATAAGACCCTAAAGAGTGCAACTCAAGGTACCATAAGGTACCCAAAGTCATTTGCCATGTGCTGAAGCAAGATGGCAGGCAATATCTGTGAGGGTTCAGCCTTTCTTCTTTGTCTTAAGGCTCCATGGTCCCACCTTCTTCTGATCTCAGCTGTAGGCTGGCATGAGGCTTGTCTCTCTCCCCAGGGCTCATTTCTTTCTAGGCTCAGCTGCTCTGTTCTCTTCACAAGGACAGCTGTAGATCTGTAGACTATCAGGCTCATCTCTCTTCCCAGGGCAGCTTCTGTGTTTAATGAGCTGTCTCTCTTCCTCTGTGGTCTACTTCCAGGTGAGAGTCTGTTTTATCAGCCCAAAGGGGCTGGGACTCAATGCTGATTTGCACTCTAATGACATGGTTGAATCAACACCTTAATCTTAATATAATTTAATCAGATGGCTCAGCTGAATCTAATACAATCAAAGGGTATCACACCCAGAGAAAGAGACCAGTTTACAAACATAATATCTCTTTTGGAATTCATAAATAATATCAAACTGCCATGGTTTACATTATGGTTTACATTTTGCAATGTACACTTTTATAGGTTTTGACAAAATTTATAATGGCCTGTGTCTGTCATTGCAAGATCATGCAGAACAATTCCAATGCCCTAAAAAAAAAATGCCCTATATTCCTTCTATTCTATTCTTCCCTCCCCCTCCCCTCAGAACCTATGGTAACCACTAAGTCAATTTTTGAAGCATAAGGTTCATAGTTATATGCAATAATATGGAGGGCTTGACATATGGGTCTGTTTTCTTTTAATTTGCACTGTCTATGTTCTCAAGAGATTCTTGCCCCTCTAATTGAGAACATAGCAGGACTCCCCAGGATGGGAGTTTAGTATTTTCTTGTTTATTGTATGGGTCTCCACCCACTGAGATAACACACTATGACAAGATGACTTACATTTTATTGCCCTTGGATTTCATCAACACATTCCTTTCTAAACTCTAAGAACCATTTGGTTAAAAACCTATTCTCAATTTTTTCCTGTGGAAAGGTTTTAAGCGTATGTCTTTACTTTTCAAAATCCGTATTTTGAAAAATGGTATGATTGATTTTCTCATCATCCTGTGTCTCCCATATTCTTTGAAGATTATCCATCAAGATTAAACAATCCTCTATGAAAAGTCCCTCAGTATCCTGGAGTAACTTACCTGAACCTGCAGGCAATTACCTTTTAAATACTTAGGTGCCCTCTTATTTCTCACCACCTATCCCAGGCATCAATTCTCTCTTAAGCACATTTGTCAAGTATTCTATGTAATAAAGAAGCCAGCAGTATACATGGAATTGAGCAGTCCTGCTTTTTCCCTGTCATCTGTAATTTTACACCATATGCCACAAACAGCTGTCCTCCTCCTCCTTTGTCTGGTAGCCACATAGTTAATCACTGTCCTTTACAGTTTGTAAGGCCCAGCTGCTATAATTGGAGTGAGCTTGGCCATGAGGCATGGTGTGACCTCAGAGGCAATGGGAAAGAGGACAGGAAATCTGACCCAGCAGTAGGGCTAGCACTTGAATAGGAATAACCGGTAATCCAATATTGAATACCCAAAGGGTTACGTCAAAGTCATGCTTGACTGGAGCTGGTGTCAGTTTTGAAAAGTTTCTAAGCCTGGGGACTTAGCTTAGCATCTGAATACTTAAAGCCAGATGGAGACCCAATGATGGAGGGTAGAAGGCCTAGAGAGGGCAAGTCTTAGTCCCCAGGAGTGAATCTCCCAGATGAGGGTGGCATAAGGCTAAGCAGAGGTGTGGTCTTGGTCCGAGGACACAGAGTCACTCTTGATCCTTGTGAGAGACGCTGATGAGGTTACAGTTCAGGGCAAGCCTTTCAATCAGACCTCAGTATTTGTATAGGATGTAGGGGCCACTCCTGGTCCCCCAAAAGAAGAGAGTGGCAAGAACTGTGCAGGGACCCACCCCTCATCAAACAGGCTGGGTTCAGAGTTGGAATATGGTCCAAGATAAAGTGGAAATATTACATTAAGAAGCCAAAACAATGGACCTCCCAAGAGGACTAGACCTATATGGCAGAATTAACCAAATGGCACCCGAGCACATGGGCATCAAGGGGTCAGCTGAAGCACATTAGATAATGAGCCAACAACTGGACAACCAACACAGCACTAGATAACACCTACTAACAAGATGGACGCTCCAAATAAACTCCTTGCTGTAGATAAGAAAGACTCAGGACTGAGTTTCCTAATTGAAAATTTCATATCTGAATGAAACATTATTTGTTCACAAAGTCTGAATGTCATTGTTTAAAGTCTACTGCCTCTCTTGACCTGGATTTCCTTTTAACCTCTTCTGGTTGTGGAACCATCCTTATCAATTGTCTAAAAGGTTGAAATCCACTTTCTCGTGGGCAGGGACAATAATGTTTTCCTGCATAACGTCCCATCTCTACTTTTCTGCATCCTCCAATGAAACTGTCATATCCTCTTAAAGGTTTGACACTTCCACGCTCTTTTTAACCAGTTCTTCCCTATTGGTCAGGATATAGCAGATTCCCTTGTTGCTTCCTCTACTTTATGGAAAAATAAAGTCAACAAAGTTAGTCAATAATTTGTGAGGAGCTCCAGGTTTCAGAAAAAAAATGCCAACAGTTGTATGAATAATTAGCATCTCATTTTACTCCTATTTTTTTATTTCTTTTTTCACTTTTGAAATTTCTTCCAATAAGATCTCACTCAAATTCTTCATTTTCTTCTGGGCATCTATGTTATACTCCCACATGCCAGTATTCCAGGAGCACAGACACTTTCCAGATGGACTGGTGGGTAAGTGAAAGAAGACATGGACAAGCAAGAGTCACACTAGGAAAACTGACCCTATTATAATATAAAATAATAAATATTTACAATATGACATGAAAAAGGGTGACCAATCACCTTGGTTTGCCTGGGACTAAAGGGGTTCTCAGAACCCAGGACCTCCAGAGCTGCAACCGGGGACCGTCCCAGCAAACCCTGCTATCACTCTGAAATAAGAAGTACACATACACCTGCCCTGAAAATCACTCAAAGTTCCTGGGCTTCAGATAGAATTATATTCTGTTATGGTTTTTCCTTGAAACTGCTACGGCAAACATCATACTGGCCCTGACCGAATGGTGAGAGAGAAGCATCTTTGCCTCTGTAAACTTGCCTAATGGATCTTTCCCCCTCTCCCTCTGAATTTCTGCAAGAGGTTGGTAATCAGGACTGCCCACCCTTAAGATGTATTATCAAATCCATCCAATCCGTTCTCTTTCCAAAGGTGCCAACCTAGTCCAAGCCATTTTCAGCAAGCATTTGTCTGCACTCTTGCAACAATCTTCTACTCGGGGCGTCTCAGTCTGCCTGTGATGAGGGACCATTGTTTTGTTGCTTTTGTTTCTGTTGTGATTTGTGTTTAATTTTTAATCCATTCCAAATTGAAACTTTGTTATATATAATAAAAATAAATTACTAGGAAGATGACCATGTGCTCAGGTCCTGCAAAAAGGTCAAAGTGCTATAAAGGTTTCTAAATGCTCCCTCTCTGTTTCTGCATTTATTTCATCACGGGCTGGTAACCCAGTACCAGCCTATGGACCACACTTTGAGTAACACTGTTCTAACTGATATCATCGCTTTCACTCTTTCGCCCACTCTTCCTACCAAAAGCATCTAGGATGGCATTTTATTTATTTATTTTTTAAATACTTCAAAACTTACCGGAGAGTTACGAAAATAATACAAACTCCATACAGAGAACTCCAACATACCCTTATTCCCCTGGATACCTAGATTCACCAATTTTAACATTTCGCCACATTTGCCATATCATTCTGTCCATCTGTCTGTCTTCACGTCTATTTATCAATCCACTTTCTGAACACTTGGACGTATGTTGTATACATCATGCTTCTTGATCACTTAATACTGCCATGATCCAGTTCAAGTTATTTAACATTGATATCAAGCTTACAGACTATATTCTAATTTTTTCATATGTCCCAGTCATGTCCCTTTCAGCCTTTCTGCCTCCCTTGCTAGGTCCCATCCAGGATCATGGATTGTATTTAATCGTCATTGCCTCTCTTTTTCTATTGTGGGAGCTTATATACAACAGAAATCTTCCCATCTCAATCCCTCCCAGGCATACTATTCAGTGGGGCCACACTGTTGTGGTACCCTTACCACCTTCTATTACTCAGACTTTCACGTCTCTCCAAACAGAAGCCCTACACCTATGCCTCTCTCCCTGGCAACCCATACTCTAATTGCAGTCCCTATGAGCTTGCATATTCTGATATTTTCTTTATAGTTACCTTGGGGCTTAAATTTAACATCCTGAAACTACAACACTCTTATTTGCTTAAATACAAACTTAACTTCAGTGATATACACAAACTGTGTTCCCATACTCCTCCGTTCCCCCACCTTTATGTACTTGTCACAACTTGTATATTTATACATTATAAGTCCAAAATCACTGCTTTATCACTACACTGTAGGTATTTGCCTTTTAGATTCTGTAGGAAGTAAAAAGTGGAGCTACAAACCGAAAATATTGTCATGCTGGCCTTTATATTTACCCAAGTCATTACCCTTACCGGAGAACCTCATTTCTTCATGTGGCTCCGATCTCGTCTATTATCCTTTCCTTTCAACCTGCAGAGCTCACGTTAACATCATGTAGGGCCAGTATGTGGTGCTGAACTTCCTCAGCTTCTGTTTATCTGGGAATGTCTTAATCTATCCCTCAGTTTTGAAAGAGAGTTTTGCTGGATATAGAATTAGTGGCTGGCGATGTTTTGCATTCAGCGCTTTAAATATGTCAGCCCACGGCCTTCTTGCCCCCATGGTTTCTGGTGAGAAATCAGCACTTAATCTTATCGAGGCTCCCTTGTGCATGGCACAGTGCTTCTCTCTTGCAGCTTTCAGAATTCTCTTTTTATCTTTGGCATTCAAGAGTTTGATTATAATGCGTCATAGTATAGATGTATGTGGACATACCCTGTTTGAAATTCATTGAGCATCTTGAATGTGTATATTCATGTCCTTCACTAAATTTGGGAAGTTTTCAGCTATTATAGCTTTTTTAAAAAAGATTTATTTATTTACTTTATCCATTTTAACACCCCTTCCCCCCGCCATTTGCTGTTTTGTGTCCATTCGCTGGGCAATTCTGTGTGTCTGTTTCCTGCCCTCTCTTCTCATCCTTCTCCTCCTGTCTTTGCCAGGATTCAATCCTGGGGACCTCCAATGTGGGAGAGAGGCGTCCTGCCAACTGCGCCACCCCAGTTCCTGGTTTTTTGGCATGTCTCATTTTGGCTCTCCCCTGCGTCTCCCTCCCATTATGTCATCATCTTGCTGTGTGGCTGTGGGGCCTGGCGGCACACACACCTTCTATATATATATATATATATATATATAT
>JAQZBX010023287.1:17525-31025 GCA_029593785.1 Cabassous unicinctus | reverse complement strand
CGCACACTTAAGGACCCCAAGATTTCAGGCAAAAGGAGGAAAAGAGCTGCTGTCAGCAGAATGTAGGAAACTGGGCCAAAGGGGGTGCCTTTTGTACCTGATATGAGTCAGATTCTGGGCCTGAGCTCACCGGTGTGATGAAACTTGCATTCTATGTGAAACTCTGGCCTGCTAGCCCTGCCTTCACCTGGGGGTGAGGAGGGGAGAAAGCCAAAGTGGCCTCTTCTTGATCTGCTGGGTGAGGCTTCTGCTTGCCAGGGGGCTGGTGTCCTCCTAGGCCTAATTCATACCCTCCAATGGGGCACTTAGCATTGACTGCCTGCTCCTGGCTTTGTCCTGTGCTTTCTGGTTGCAAAGATGAGTGAGGACACCCCTACTAGGGCTGAGCTCACCACCTGTGCAGTGGCTGAGAGGCACCCCCTGGGCTGGGGAATGGCACCTCACAATTCACACCTGCACACACACACACACACCTATAATTGAAGGCTGGGGCCCTGGCCTGAGGATTTGAAGCTAAATTAGGGAGAATGACTGCTTGGTCTCTGATTATCCTCAATCCTATCAGAGAATAGGGGACATACCCTGTGATTCACTGACATTCCACCTCTCCTTCAGCCCCAGGTCAAGCCACTTTTGAACCTTTATCCCAGGTTTGCCAAACACCAAACCCATCCATTTCCTTTTCAAACCTATCCTCCCAAGCGCTTCGGCTTCAAACATGGGAGGCAGCTCTCATCCCTTCGTTTCCCTTATCTCCCATAATTTCAATCAAGCACATTTTCACTGATTCTTCCTCCACCATCTCTCTTGCAATCTTTATTTCTTTCCAACAAGTTCATTCATACCCTGAACTACTGGGCTATTGGAGTAGCTTTCTTTGATAGTTTGGAGCTGTTATGTACCCCCAGAAAAGTATGTTCTTCAAGCTAATCCATTCTAGAGGGTGTAAACCTACTACAAGCAGGCCATTTTGATTAAGTTACTTCAGCTAAGGCATGGTCCAGGGTGGCTCTTAATCCTCTTCCTGGAGTCCTTTATACATGGGATGAATACAGAGAGAAAGAGAGAGAAGGCCATGGAAGCAAGAAGCTGAAAGCAACGAAATCCAGAAGAGAAGGGAGAGAACAGCAGATACCACGTGAGCCTTGCCATGGGCCTTGCCATGTGACAGAGGAGTCCAGGATTTCTGGCAGCCGGTGCTTGGGGAGAAAAGCATCGCCTGATGATACCTTGATTTGGATATTTCCAGAACTGTAAGCCTGTGAGCTAATACATCCCCATTGTAAAAGCCAACCCATTTCTGGTCTATTGCCTTTGGCAGCCTTGGTAAACTACAACACCTTCTAAGGGCCTCCTTTGTTCACACGGCTGGAAGCTCAAACTTGGCCCACCATCACCACCCTTTGCCTATAAGGTAAAGCTCAAAGTCCTTAGTCTGCCGTTGAAGGCACTCCATCATGTGGTTCCATCAGGCTTCATGACCTTGTAAAGCTCACTCACCATCAGCAGTCCAGGGATCACTTCCCACAATCTCTTATTGCCAGACTCTCATCCTTATGCTTCCCAAAACTTCATACCTCCCAAACCCTTCCACTGTGCCATCAGGAAATTCCAACCCAGAATTAACACACACTTTTACAGCATCAGCTTCCTTCCCTATCTTCATGGAAACACAGCTCTAGGATCTTCTCAAGTGTTAGCTATTTATTCTCTCACATTGTGAGTCCCTCAGAGCCTGGAAGTAAGTCAGGGGCCTCTCCTTCCCCATTCCTCCTCCCAAACCATTTCTCCCCCTTCCTCCTGCAAAACCCCCAGCTCTGGTTAAGATGATGCCATCAAGTTATGGCACTGCTGCCCATCTAGTTCCTGTCACCTGCCACTTCCATCAGCTCATGTCTGCCAAGTCCCCCACCTCAGTCTCTGAAGCCCTTGGTTCCTGCTCACAGTATCCCTGCCACCCCTTTCCTGTCTTTGTTCTGGTATCTCCAGCTTCTACGTGGATGGTCCATCTGTCTCTTCCTCAGTGACTCCCTCCCCAAGGGAAACCCTGGGACTTGTCCTCACCACAAATAGCACCATCTCCAAAATCTGAAATAAAGGCATCCTACTCTACCCAACTCTTATATTTTCTCAAGAAACATACTTCTGCAATGCTTTCACCTCATCATGCCCTCCTAGCTTTCAATCCCACCATCTCCACAATCTCCACACAATCCACCAGACTGTTACTTTCTTCCCTTGCTTTCTTGACCAGATTAGATTCCACGGATTCCCATCCTGACACTACCTTGCCATTGCTACCCCCTCCCCACCCCCATGGCCCTGGCAAAGCCTTAGCTCTGGTGAGCTCCCTCTCTCTGCTTTCCCTCTCCCTTTATCTACGTAGACAAGCTCTGCAGGAGAAAAATCATTCAAGCTGTGCTTTTGCTTTAAATTCATAAAGAATTTATGATGAGATTAGCACTCAACCCTGCCCCAAAGCTGTTGACCTTTCCTCCGGTAGTTGGGTCTCCCACTCTCTGAGATGCTTCCATATGTCCACTGGCACCCCTGCTCCAACCCTCTCCCCTGCCCCTTCAGTCATCCTCCCTCTCAGTTGCCCACTTCACCTCACACTTCTCTCAGAAAATGGATGCCCAAAATACGAACCCCCTCATCTTACCAGATCTACTCACAGCTGCATAGTCACCTTCACCTGCTTCCCTCTGGCTACAAGGGACAAAGTCTCCTCCTAGCAAAGGCCTGTCCTTCCCAAGTGCCCTGGACCCCATCTGCGATAGGCTGTATAACGCCCCCCAAAGATGGCCAGGTCCTAATCCCAGAACATGTGAATGTTACCTTTGATGACAAAAGAGACTTTGGTGGTGTGATTAAATTGAGGATCTTGAAATGGGGGATTATCTTGGATTACCTGGGTGGGCCCTAAATGCAATCCCAGTATCCTCCTAAGATAGAAGGAGCTTTGACTACAGAGGAGTTGGCAACCTGACAGAACAGAGAGGGATTTGAAGGTGCTATGCTACTGGCTTTCAAGATGGAGGAAGAGGGCATGGGGCAAGGAACACTGTTCTAGAAGCTGGAAAAGACCAGGAAAAGAATTCTCTTCCAGAGCCTCTGCAGGGAGCGTGGCTCTGCCAACACCTTGACTTGAGTCCAGTGAAATGGATTTTGGACTCTGGCCTCCAGAACTGTAAGAGAATAAATGTGTGTCGCTTTAGGCCACCAAGGTTGTGGCAGTGTGTCACAGGAGCCACAGGAAACTCACCAGCTTGCCTTCTCAAGGACCTTGCTCTTCATTTACCTTTTCTTCTCTCCTGCATTACCAATCATTCCCTCTCTGTTGGATCATTTCCATCCATGAACAGACATGCCTCCATATCTCCCAACTTAAAAAAAAAATTCCTTGACTTTACATCCTCCCAACTACCCCCCAATTCCTTAGTTTCCCTTCGCAGCAAAACTTGGTTGTAAAGCTGATCTTATCCCAGTGAACATAATGAGTACTGAAAAGGGAGCAACTGCAGCTTTAGCGTTCCACTTCCTAGGGGTAACATGCACCCCCAAAGTTTTGTCACTATGGGAAGACGACACCACAGAACCTTCTGTTCATACAGAAACTGAAAAGCCACCATTTGAGCCACTTTCACAGGTGCATCCTGAGTTATTCTTGGGCTAAAAATGCTACTTTTAGGCAGGTACTGAAAGCATTTACATCCTGTTGTTCTGTTGGTCAGAACATTCCAGAAGGTGCATCTCAAGAAGAAGAGAAACTATTTTTTCTTGATGAGCTGTTTCAATGTGATTGCTGAGAAAGGCTAAGTTGGAGGGTTGCTCTCATCAGAGAAAGTCTTAAGAAAAAGACCAAAGCAATCTTCCCAGCCTGGAGTCACCCAGGAAAGTAGGGCTAGCGTCAGCGTTTTAAAACGGTGCATGGAAATTTGATATGTACCATTATCCACCTAAGCCTCTTGGGGCATCACTGCCCACCTCCTTCTGCAGGAGGAGCACAGGAAAACACATTGTAACGTAATAATGTTTGGGAGATAAACTCTTTCAAAATCCATGAGGGACCCATGTTGGAGAAAGCATGAAAGGAGTTCCTGTGTTGAATGGATTGGGATCCCTAAGCTAAAGAATGAAAAGCGTGCTCTGGCTCTCCACTGTGGCTCATTTAATCCATGTCAAAATGCTGTCTCTCTCTCCCCCTCTCAGCCCCTGCCATTCTCCCTTGCTCTTCCTTTGCTGGATGTTATTCTGGTAGCTCCTTTGTCTTTCTCCTACACACCCCTGAGTGCAGGGGCCACCACCTTATGTAGAAGCTGCATCAGCACCAGGGTTTGGGAACAGGAGAGCCATCTCCCCACCAAGGGTGACGGCAGCTCACTAGGCGACCCTACTCTTCTCTTCACCTCGCTAGCAGCACTCCTGGCCTTGGCTGTGGATGTGCCGTGTTCCCCGTGGGAACAAGGGCACTCTTCTCGTGGTGGCTCTTAATGACTGCCTTAGGCAGCCCAGGGCACTGTGCCAAATTCAGAATCTGGAAAAATGGCTTAACTAACCCGGTGGTTCTCAACCCTGGCTGCACGTCGTAATCACCTGGGTCCTGGAAACAGTACCGATGCCTGGCCCGCCTGCCGTGGCTGATCAGCACCTGGATTAGAGGACGCACAGCCAGGCCTCTGGCTCTGCTGCTCCTGGGGAGGGCTAGGACATGGGCCTGAGAGCACAAACGGGGAGCAGACCACCAAAGGAATGCCGCTGCGCGCTGGAAGTTAATTGGCGTGTTCTTAAGGAATGGCCTCTCACTCAAGGATGTTTGAAGAACACTGGGTTTTAAACAGAGACAGAGCCACCAGTGCAGGTCCCACCTTGGGTGCAGGACACTGGCCACGCCCCTTGAACCTCTGCCACGGCCACAACCCTTGCAGGAATGGATCCTGCATGACACCTGCTTCTTCCCCAAACCTGCTTCCACATGGAACCCCATTGCATGGGGTCTGAGGCATCTACACTCCGATCTGACTTGGGGATGGTGGGTGGAAAAAGCCACAAAGGGAAGGTGCTCAAAGAAGCTGGACAGCCAAAAAGAATGTCCAATGTTTGCACACACAGTCTCGAAGAATACTTAGAAACTGTCCATAGGAAGGGGGGGGGGGAGGAAAAGATACAAGTTTGTTTACCAGAGGGACAGAGTTTTTAATCTGTGAATTGGCCCTTGAATCCATCGGATGCAGTGTTTCCCAAACTTGTTTGATCATTCATTTCTGGTGAATCTTATGCTATCGGTGCTCTGAAGAACACTTTGGGAACTGCTATATTAAGGCTGGATTCTAGTTCCGGTGGAAAGGAGAAATGTCTGCTCTCATTTACTTGCTATAGCTGCAACATTTCCTCCTCCATTTTGGGTACTTAGTTGCAAGTTAATTCACTCAACAAAATACTTAGGATGTCTAGTGTGTGTCAGGAAATGTTCTAGGGCAAAGAGACAAAAATCCCTGCCCTGGTGGAACTTCAGTTCTAGTTGGGGACATCAGATAAATAAGTAAACTAGATAAGTAAGCAAAATATATGCTCTGTTAGTCAGTGGTAAGTGCTAAGGAGAAAACAAGGCTGAAGGGGGATATGACACATCAAGGTTCAGATGGGACTGAAATTTCAGCTACAGTGTCCAAAGAAGGTTCACGGGGAGGTACCGTTGAGTAAAGATCTAAGAGAAGTGGGAGAGCAGCAGGTGTGGATATTTGCAGGAAAAGCATCCAGGGGAGGGAAGAGCAATTGCCTATGCTTGGCATGTTCGAGGAAGAGCCAGAAGGTCAGTATAGATGGAAAGGATGAGGGGAGGGCAGTTAGGAGAGGAGGGCAGGGGTAATGGCACAGAAAGAGGCAGTTCAGAGGGAGAACTTTGGCTTTAACTTGAATGAGAAGGGAAGTCATTGGAGGGTTTCCAGCAGAGAGAGGACATGATCTGACATCCATTTCAATAGCAACACTCAGAGCTGTATTAAGGAATGTGAAAGGGAATGAGGGCAGAAGTCAGGGGGCAAGTTAGGAAGCTACACCATATAATAATAGATAATAGATATATTAATATAATAAAACATAACATAATAGGTAACGCATAATAATCACAGCAAGAGATGATGGAGACTCGCCCTGGTGTGGAGGCAGTAGGTGATGAGAAGTCGTCAGACTGCAGACCTATTTTGATGCAGAGGCCCACAGGATTCGCTGATTGAGCTCAGGGCTGTGAGAGAAAGAGAGGACTTAGGGACCATTTTGAGGTTTTTAGACAGAGCAACTGGGAGGATTGAGTTGTCATTGACTGAGATGGGAACGACTTCAGGAGAAACAAGTTTTGGGGGAAAAATTGCTCAGTACTGAACATACTTAGAGGTGTCTCCAGACACGTGGAGTAGGCAGTTGGAAATTCAAGCTCTGGGGCCGAGTCTGGGCCAGGAATCAATCTGGGAGTGTGGAGCCAGGAGACAGGATGAAATGGGAGTGAGTGCAGGTAGAGAAGAGAAGAGGCTCAAGGGCTCGGCCCCAGGGTACATTGCTATTTACAAGTCCAGGAGACTAGGAGGAACAGGGAAAAGGGACTGATGGAGCCACCAGGAAAATCTGATAACTGTGCTGTCCTGGAGACCAAGAGAAGAATGGTTTCAGAGAGGAGGGAGTGAGCAAACCTGGACAATCCCAGTTTCTCGTGGCTTGAGTTTTAGTTTCCTTGTACCTAAAGCAAATGCCATGCAATGAGCTGGCTAAAACAACAGGAATTATCAGCTCACAGTTTTGAGGATAGGGGAAGCCCCAAATCAAGGCACCATCAAGGTGATGCTTTCTCCCAGAAGACTGGGGAGTTCTGGGGCCAGCTGCAGGCGATTGTTGGTCCTGGGCTCCTCTGTCACCTGGCAATACATATGGCGGCCTCTCCTGGCTCCTCCCTTCTCTTCCAGGTTCTCTTGCCCTTCAGCTTCTGGCTGCTCCCTCAATGGCTTTTTTCTCTCTCTGTGACCTTCCCCATAAGGCCATCAGTAATGGGATTAAGACCCATCCTGGGACATACCTTATCTGCAGGAACCTCTTGAAAAGGTCCTATTTACAAAGGTTCATCCTCACCAGAATGGATTAAGTTTACGAACATGTTTTTCTGAGGTACATAGGTTCAAACCACAGCTTGATTAAATCATTACTAGCACCCATTCATTCATTCACTCTCAAATGTGTACTGGTTTGGTCACATCCTACTGATATGTCAGGTAGGATAAGGGCTAAACATTCACCTCTGGATTTAACAATGTGTAGGTCACTGGTGTTGACCTTGATAATAGCAGTTTTGGTGGAGAGATGGCAGCAAAAATCTTATTGGTGAGGCTTCAAGAGGGAATGGGAAGAGAGGAAGTGGAGACAATGAGCATACATAACACTCTCAAGAACTTTCCTTGGAAAGAAAAGGAAAGGAACAGAACAGAAACTAGAGGGGAGAGTGGGGCCAATGGTTTTCCTTTGCAACTCTCTAGGCTGATGAGGATAATCCAGAAAAGAGGAAAACTCTGGTCCTGCAGGAGAGAGAAGGGAGAATTGCTGGAACGATGTCCCTGAGTGAGTGCAAGGAGCTGTCACCTGCTGAATAGGAGGAGAGGTTGGCTTTTGCTAGAAGCACAGATCAATGTCTGGAATGACAGGACAGCAAGCACAACAGACGAGCACAGATCCAGAGAGGTGGGCAGATGTGGCTGCTGATGGGAACTTGCTCTGGTCGTCTTCTGGTTGCTTCACTTTTCTCCCCTAATGGGAAGCAATATCATCAACTGAGACTGAAGATGGGGGAAGAGGTATTGGAGGTTTGGGGAAGGAGGTATGAAACAGAAGTCTAATAAAGAATGGGAGAGTGAATGGAGCAGGGCAGTTTGGCATCATTGCCTGACTGTGCAGCCAAGTAACTTATACCAAAAATAAAGAATAGCTCTATAATTTCCATGACATCATATCACCAAATCCTCTGCCTGCCTTTCATGGCCTCTTCTACTTATCCAAACTTGTCTCTCACATTGTGCAATTCTGCTCCAGGCCTGCTGGCTTCCTTATTGCCCCTCCCAGATGATGTCTTCATTTTCAACTCTCCTCTTTTGCTCATGCTATGCTTTCTTTGTAGAATGCCCTCCTCTTTGTTTTTCAAAATTCTACCTGCTATACCTAGAAAACTGCAATAGTAGTTGTTAGAAGTTGAGGACTGTGATTGGAGTGGCCCATGGGTAGAGTGATTTTCATTTAAATATACATATGTACTCACACAAACATATATGTACACCTATATCTACCATGCGTCATTTGAATTTTTTGCAATAAGTATGTCTTCACATCCTTTGTGTAATTTAAAGGCGACTTCCTAGATGCAATTTGCCATAGGTATTTTTTTAAACAAATCAATTTTATTAATACACATCAATAAAGCATACAATTCATTCAAAGTGTACAATCAATGGTATTTGCTATAATCACATAGTTGTGCGTTCATCACTTCAATCATTATTGGAGCGTTTTCATTATTTCAATAATAATAATAATAATAAAAAACAGACAAACAAGAAAATTCCTCACCTCTCAATCTCTCTATGCTTCCCCCACTGTACGTAGCTGCTGTTTCCAGCTATTCTATCCAAAGTGTATAATCATTGGCTTTTAATATAATCACAATGTTAAAATTTTAGAACAATTTCATTACTCCAAAAAGAAAGACTCTACAGCCCTTAGCATTCCTTCTTCAGACATACATAACCACTAATCTCCTTTCATCTTTATAAATTGATTTATATTTACATTTTATATAAATGGAATCACACAATATGTACTATTCTATGTCTGGTCTCCTTCACTTAGTATAATGATTTTTTTTGGCATTAGGTATTTTAAATTTAAATACGTATACCCTCTGACCCAGCAATAGGTCTAGAATCTTAACTTTGGGAGACAGCTTTATAAGTTCATTGAAGCACTGTTTATAATAGCAAACTATTGGAAGCAGCCCCAAAGAGGATGGGAGTAAATACAAATTGGTATATTCAGACCATGCTCACAGTGCATGAGAATATATTTTAGTGGTTAATGGTGCAACCTCTGCAGCCAGCCTACCTAAGTTTGAATCCCAGCTCTCCTTCCAGCGATGTGACCTTGGGGGATTTAAGTTCTCATCAGTTTCTTCAGTAGTTAAATGGAGATAACATTAGTATCTATCTCATAGACTTGTAGTAAGGAAGAGATGAGTTATTACATGTAAAGCATTTAACATCCCTGGTCCCAGCTAGGATGTAGAAAGCAGGGGAAAGCATTTTCCCACTCTAACAATAGGAAAATGCCAGATAAACTACAACTTCATAAATTTTCAGGAACTCATCACATTTCTCAGGCTATGGAACAACAAAATATCCTTAAATCCAAGGGAAGTCTTGTCCCTCCAAGGAAAGATGAGACATGAGCACTGAGTCATCTCCACAGAAAGACGAGACACTGGACCACACAGGTGGGTAAGAAGAATTCAGCTAAATGCTATAACAAATTTCGGAGGTCAAGTGTGGGCTAGCATGAGCATTTAGAAGCCCTGAGAGCTACAGATACAGGAGTCTGCAGCCACACAGAGGCTCTTCTACATGGACCTCCACTGGGTGCTCATGAGAAAGACTGGGAGAAGAGCAGGAGGCCAGAGAGAACCTCCTTTCATGGCGTGGGCCTGAGAGGGGAGTGGTTGCTGTTGTGGGAAAGGTACCCAACCCTGCCTGGACCCATCTCCCCTATATGAAAACTCTGAAGCTGCCAGGCACTAGTGAAGATCCAGTGCAACTGGGGGAAGGGTAAAAGAAATGAACAAGCAAATACCACCCTCTACCCCTGAAGAAACGGGAGGAAAATGTTTTGGGACCAGGATCATATGCCAATATGAACAGAGGTCTCCTACTGCTGGAGAGGGGCAGGGAGCTACCCCACACAAGACCCACCACCGATATAGGGCTGTTTGGCTGTCATGGGGAAGAGGAGCAGGATCTCCGAGACAGCCCCGTCTGCCTAATTCTAAAGCTGGACCAGGACAAAGAGAATCTACCCACAGGGATTAAATCATGCCCTCCACAAAAGGCATGCTCAGGTCCCAACCCCTGGTCCTGCTGGTGTGAACCCATTTGTAAATAGGACCTTTAGAGATGTTATTAGTTAAGATGTGCCCGAACTGGATGAGGGTGGACCTTAATCCAATATGGCTAAAGTCCTTATAAGCAAAGGAAATGGACAGGGAAGGAAAAAGCCACAAGGAGCAGCCAGAAGCTGGAAGTCAGCAGAACTTGGAGAAGGAAGGAGAAGATGCCACCATGTGCACTGCCATGTGATAGAAAAGCCAAGGAACCCCAAAGATTGCCAGCCAGCCAGAACACAGAGACCCCAGGAAAAAGCAAGCTTTCTAGCTTCTGAAACCGGGAGCCAATAATTCTTATTCATAAGCCGACCTGTTGTATGGTGTTTGTTTTAGCAACTGGGAAACTAAGAAACTCCCCCTTCCCTCTTCCTGTCACTAGGTTAGCAAGCACCAAGTAACAAACAAGCTCAGCCTGCTGCTGGGGAGGAGGCAGGAGTGGGGAGAGACCTGCCCGAAGACTGACAATTGAGAGTGGAGCAGGAACATTGAGAACAGCCCTCAGGAACCCCAGGCCCATCCTAAGCATAAAGTAATGCTAGAGAAATCTGAAGCTGGTGGTGCACTGAGGTAACCATAGCAACAAGACATGAACCCATCTCAAATTCTAACTAGGTTTACTCAACCCCCAATACTAACAGTGTAGCAGAAGAAACGTGCACATTTACAGGTAAAAATATTATTTCTCCCAGTGTCTACTGTTACACATATGATGTCAAACATTAAATAAAAAATTATAAGACATACACACACACAGAAACACAAACATGATAAAAAAAACAACAACCAAGGTTAAGAGACAAAGCAATCAACACAACTAGACTCAGGGATAACCTAGATATTGGAATGATCAGACAAGAAATTTAAAATAACTATGAATAATATGGTAGATGTTCTAGGGAAAAGGTGGTCAAGAATGGGTAATTTCAGCAGAGGGATGAAAACTATAAGAGAAAGCAAATGAAAATGTCAGGGAGAAAAAAAACCATGGCAAGTCAGAATGAAGAATGCCTTCAAAGGGGTCTTCAGTAGACTTGACAGAGTTGAGAAAAGAATCAATGAACTTGTAGGTTGATAGAAATTATCCAAACTGAAACACAAGGAGAAAAAAGAATGAAAATAAACAAACAGAACAGTAAATGCAAGAGTTATGGGATAATTTCAAATGCCTATAGTAGGTCATTAGAATCCCAGAAGGAAAAGAGAGAACTGGGAAGGAGAAATATTTAAAGGAAATTTTTCAAAATTAATGAAATACATCAAACCACGGATTCAAGAAGTTAAGAAAGCCCTAAGCAGGAAAATACCAAATGAAAAAACAACAACAAAAAACAAGTCCACACCGACATATATGATAGTCACCTGAGTAGGTTTTAAAACTGCTTGTATAATATGGTCCCATTTATAAAAACTGAAATGATTTGTCTAGAAAGATGATCATCAGAATATTTATAATGATTATTTCTGTATATTGGGAGGTTAGGAAAGTTTTTTTTTCTGCCGTGTACTTCTATGAAAACAAGCAATAAAACTATTTTCATTGAAAAAAAAATCTGCCTACTTTTTAAAATGGTGTTTATCTCATTTACATTTATTTTCAATGTATTTTGGTTCAATTCATCCTATTTAGATTTCTCTTTTCTCCTTTCATTTTGTGAATTTTTTCCCCTCTCAAATTCTTGGTTAGCTATATTGTTAATTTACAATTTGGGTATCACTTTGTCTTTAAAATTTTCAAGAACATATTTGAATATATATCAATTCCAAGAATAAAACATACCAAAATTAAGAATTCTACTGAATGTCTCTGAATCCAATGATACAATAAGCTCATTTTATTTCCTGTCACCTACTCCTTCTTCCTCTATTTATGTTAGATTTTAGATATCCTTTATTTTCAAATTATTTTATATTATATAAATGTCTATGTAGATTTTCAATATACACTTAGATTTGATTCTATGTTTTGCAGAATTCAACTGTTCCCTGCAGTCCTCAACTGTGACTTCACTGTTTGGGGAAATTTAAATTTTGATTAATTTCTTGCTTTCCTAGAGCAGTCCTTCCTGAATAGCAGTCTGCATAGAAGTCATATGGAGTCTTGTTAAAATGCAGAATCTGATTCAGTAGGTCTGAGGTGGGGCCTGGGGTTCTGCGTTTCTAGTAAGATCTGATAGTGCTGGTCTGTGAAACATACTTTAAGTTGTCAGGGGCTACTTCTTTTAGCCCCCCAGGAAGAGTAGGAGCCCTTGCTTCTGAAAATGTTTTTCAGTTCTTCACAAGTGAAAGCCAGCTTGGCAACATAAGGAATTTGGGCGCACAAAATTTCCCCCTTAAAACTCTATAGGGGGAAGCGGGTGTGGCTCAGTGGATAGAGCCCCCGTTTACCATGTGGGAGGCCCGGGTTCGCGTCCCGAGGCCTCCTTGTGAGGGCACGCCGGCCTGAGTGGTGTGGTGGGCTGATGCAGCAACCTCACGGCAGGAAGCGGGTGTGGCGCAATGGATAGAGCACCTGTTTACCATATGAGAGGCCCCGGGTTTGCTTCCCGGTGCCTCCTTGTGAGGGCAGGCTGGCTCGCGCGGCACCGTGGGCTGATGCGGCAAGACCTCACAGCAAGGGGGAGATAAGCAGACACAGAGAAGACATGCAGCGGATGGACACAGCAGCACAAGCAGCAAGGGGGGGATAAATTAAATAAAATAAATAAATCTTTAAAAAAAAATAAAAATCTATAGGCATTTTTTCCCCCATGTAACCTTATTTCAGGGTATTGACAGAGTTCTTTATTTTTATATAAATTTCAGACCTTTCACCAGGATATGCTAAATGTCAGAATATCTTCATTTTGCCTAGTGCCGAGTGGGCTATATTACTTAGGAGATCTAGATCTTTAGGAAGTTTCCTATCTGTTTGAAGCTTTTTTCCCCGCTATTGTTCTGGCTTCTTCTTCAGGAATCCAGTTATCCATATATAGGATTTCCATTGTATGACAATGAAATCTCCTATCTTCTTTTTGCCTTTTTTAAAAAAAAATTATAGTTTTTTTTTTTTTTTTTTTTTTTTAAGCTGGTCTTCTGTATTACTGAAATAATTTTTGGAAAGGTTGATTTTGCTCTTTACTGCTCCTAATAGATCTAACACATTTTGAAACTCTGATGTTTTCTGCTTAGTTCTAAAACATTTCAATACCTCATTTATTCCTCTGTTCTCATGTCATTTTATAGTTCAGCTAATTTTATGGAGTTCATATTTTTTGAAATGTTATTGAGAGCAAAAAAGCAGATGCTGCCTGAAGTTCATTTTTTTTTTTTTTTTTGCC
>JAQZBX010023287.1:0-17425 GCA_029593785.1 Cabassous unicinctus | reverse complement strand
CTGCCTGGCACCAGGCTTACTGCGGCCGGGCTTCTGATGTGGCACACGAGAATCTGCCTCTGCAGAACAATTTTTCTATATGCCTCATTATTGTGTCAATGAAGAACTGACCCTTCTGGGAAACCACCATCCGGGGATGCTGCATCTGCCCCCAGCAGCCTGGTGTTCTGCAAAGGGGTCTCTGCCCCCCAATCTCCAGCCCAGTTTCACCAGATTGCTCATGGCCACAACTAGGACCTCCTTTGCACTGTGGGAAGCTTCTCTCCAGCGCTGCACTCTCACGGCAGCGGGAATCTCTGATCCTGCACTGGCACTGGTATCCACATGCCCAGACTTCACAAGGAGCCCTCCACGTTAGGCTCGCAGCAGCCCACCCTTTTCTCCAGAACGCAGCCCTCCAGGCCCAGGAGAATTCATGGAGGCCTGAACTTCTCCCCATTTACTTTCCAGGAGGCCATGTCAGGCTTTTGGGGAGGTGTTTACTTTTGCCATTTTGATGATTCGTTTCCTTAGCTTTCTGTGTAAATGGATGCTTTTCCCAATTTTATATTCCTTAGGTTTAAGAATTATCAGGGTGTGGGTATTTAGAAATAAATATGTGCCCCCAAAACCAACCCTCTTTATCTGAAAGTCCCAAAACATTTTTTAAAATGACAGCATAATTTTCTTGGGAATAGTGATTAGAGCAGGTTTTTTCCCTCCCTTTGCTTTAAGATAATACAGCCTTTCCTAAAAAGCACATTTTAAACTTGAAAAATTAGAGCTTTCATTCTTTTTGTATTGCAGGTTAAGTGGACTGCAGATTTGACATTGACTTCTGCTAACCTTGAATTGAGAAGTTCAAGTGAAAGCTACTACTCTCACCATCCAGTGAAAGTCTCCTCGGCCTATATTGTATTTTATTTTATAAACCGTTGATTTAGAAATATTATAACACTTATTAATATGTGTACCAATCAGAATAAATTAGCATCTATCTCTGGAAAAAAAAAACAAAACTTCTCAGTGCCAGTACATTCAAGTGTTTGAAGAAGTATCAATTTATTCCTCTAACTTCCAACGAACAATGTCTTATTCAATATATCTATTTCATTGAATGAACATATCCAAATATCTTTTGTTTTATTCAAACTTTCTGTCACCTAAGGCAAGGGAGTTACATTTAAAGTCATTTCTAAATGGAGGCCCTTGTGGAAATTTTGAAAAATGTTTACCAAGAAAAAAAAGCTTCATGAAAGTACATTATCATTATTTGGCTTTTTAAACTTTTAGTCAGGATATATCTCCATAGAAATAAAATCTCCTTTTAAAGGACTTAGTCCAAATTTTATCTCCTCTGGGCATCTCATTAACTTCTCTTTCTCCTCTTTTTTTTTTTTTTTTTTTTTTTTCTTCCATATGTGAATAGAAGACCAAAGTTTAAGACACTTTAAGAACTGATTACATAAAGATAACAAAACTGGGTCAGAATGTCTTCATACTTACAAATAATGAGACAACTGTGACGACATGCCACCTTTGGGCCAACATTCAAACTCAGGTCTTGAGTATCGGATACTTAGTCAGTTGTGCCTTCTTGCTCAGTGTTTTACTAGACGTGGGAGAATCGACAGCCTTCCACACATCAGCCAGACATAATATAAAACAAACCAAATGCATTTAACGATGGACAAACCCCAGTGATGTAACTATAACTTCTCTGCTCAATTAAAAATCTCTTTGCCTTTTTCATAAACAGGCGGTGCTATCCCTGTCGCTCCAGCCAGATTCCAACGCCCATGGCAGCGTCCTCCCTTTCATATCAAACGGAGAGAGCCACAGCCGACAGGAGTGTGTTGTGTTGCTATGTGCAGCCAAGCAGCTATTGGGGACCCCCCAGGGAGGACTGCGTGTCGGCAATGATTGCTGCTTACATCTCTGTCACTGACGCTTGAGGAGTCTGGAATTTCTGAGTTACAGGGCTGTCCCTGCCAAAGACTTGCTGGCAAAGGTTTTTGTCTGCAAAACAGACACAATAATGAGGTCCTCATATGGATTTTGAGAAATGCCCTACACTCTGGAAACTTCTTTTGGAAGAAGCAAAGGAAGAAATCCTCTCTTCCCGTACATCCGGAAGGCAGCTGGAGAATTGGAGAAAACCTGCACCTCCATTCCCCACACAGCCCTTTCCAGATGACCCCTAAAGACCGATGACCTCCGAGGAAGGGCTCACAAGATTAGGTGGTGGATGGTGATGGAAGCTCAGATTCATCAGGGTCATAAAAACATTCCATGGTTATTCTAAATCATTTTAAAGAGCTATTGTGAACACTTCCTCTATTTTTTAAGTATTCTGCTGCCCCAAGGGAAGGAAAAACATTCCATTGAATATTTTTATGCTATTCTTTTAAAACATTTTCCTTAAGAAAAATAAAATATGTGTTAATAATATTTTGCCCAAAGTTAACGGAAATTTTGTTACAGAAAATTTTGTTCATGATGTCTGTTTTAGTTTGCCAAAAGGCTGCCAATGCAAAGTGCCAGAAATGGGTTGGTTTTTATAAAGGGGATTTATTTGGGGGTAAAAGCTTACAGTTCCAACTGCCTGAAAAGTCCAAATTGAGGCACCATAAGAGGTGCTTTCTCACCAAAGTCAGCTGCCACGTGGGGAAGCAAGATGGTCACTGAGCTCTGCTGAGGTCTCAGCCTTCCCCTCCGGACTCACCATCTCTCAGAGCCCAGCTCCTGGAACTTAGCTGTGAGCAACCAGACATATAGCAGGGCTTGTCCCCTGTTGAGCTGCTCCCTGGGCCCAGCCTCTGGGGGGCTTCATGCTTAAGCCATTTAGTCCTCTCTCACATGGCCAGATCAAGTATGTCAGAGCTTCCTTTTCCTGTGTCTGTATGAGTCTCTGGGTTTATATCAGACCCAGCAAGGGGGCAGAGACTAACCTGAGTCATCACACCTCATTGGCACAGTCCAATCAAAAGCCCTAAATCGATCTTATCAAGTAATCTAATCAAAGGACCCTCAACTGAATTGAATGCAATCAAAGGTTATCACACTCACAGGCATAAATTAGTTTAAAAACATAATCTTTCTCTTTTCAGAATTCATAAAATAATTTCAAACTGCCACAATGTCTAAGTAAAAACAGAAATATACATGAAGCATTATCTTTTAAGTAGCACAGTCACCATCGCTAGGTAACCTAACCTAGGTTTTCTAACCAGGAGTTTGGCCCACATTAATTTGAAATGATATCTAATTTACATGTTTAATGCTATGTGCATAAACCAAAAATGTTTTTGCAGCAGTTCCACACTTTGTACCTTGTATAAGAAAATAAGAGCTATTTTTGTAAATGCAAAAAGGCTAGTGATAAAAGTTCACACTAGATAGCTAAAGCCAAATCCAAATGGTCCCATACTTGAGATTCTTGAGTTGTCCTTCATAGTTGCACCACTGCAATCCAGTCTTGTCAAGCCAGTAAGCAATGTTGAACTAAAGGGGTCAGAGACACGGACTCTGAAGTGTGCTATCCCAGTCCTCTCTTTACTTGGTGATGCTGAGTGTATCTGTCAGGGTTCTCCAAAGAAACAATAGGAGATTCTTTTGAAGGAATTGGCTCATGTGACTCTGGGGGTTGGCAAGTCCAAATGCCACAGGGGCAGGCCTCAGGCTGGAAATCTATCTTGTACCCAACATCTTGTACCTAAAGGCTGTCAGGTGACTCTTACATCCTACCCCAGGAACCTTTTCCAGTTTGCTCCACTCCATGACAGTATTTGATCACTGCACGTTTGTTATATTTATTGATGCCTGTCCAGATTTGGGATCACTAGTTGTAAAAGGTACTTGACCTTTCAGATCTTAATAGCAGTGATGGTAAATGTGGTCTCCAGAACGTGAAATAATCACTTGAAACCCTTTTTGGTTATCAGCTGATGATAAGTAGCCCCCAGTCTTCTGGACTAAGGGTGAAGTAGTGTGGTTGATTCGGGAGAACTTATACTTACACTTATACCCCAATCTGTGGTGGAATCGTGATCCCATGCAGGAGCAAGCCCCACGACAGGGGCCCCCAGGCTGGGCCTCGCCACTGGTGGGCTGGGGCTTTGGGTCGTTCCCACCCAGGCCTGATCTCTTAGTGTTCCTTGAGCTCCTGAATCTTGCTCCTGACTCAATAGTAGCGGTGAAACCACTTACATTACATTTTTGATATTACTTTAAAAAGGCAAACTAATTAGTATGTGGCTTGAGGATCTGCAGAGCTCGCGGTAAAATAGGTTTTGTTTTCGCAGCTGTGCTCACACGGGTAAATGATGCCATGTCAAGGGAGATAGCATGATGTCATGCTGGTGACAGCACAATTGTCATCCTGCTGAAGAGTATTGTGATCTCAATGGAAAAGAAAAGTGATGCTTTCATCTGTAAGCTTAGGTCCCATTTACTGCACTAATTTCAACCTTCTGAGCGGGGCTGGGAGTGGAAATTACTACAAGCTGCTGACTACAAATGACATCATCTTGCCACCCACAAATGTTATGGGTTTGACAGCCCAGAGGATGGCATACACTAGAAGGAATACAACTCCACCTAAGCTGACAATTCTGGTGTGTTAGAGAGGAAATATTTTCAGAAAAGTTACTCTTTTCTCCTTTCTCTTTCGGTTTGGCAGTCACCACTGCAATGAAATTAAGGCCATGACAACAAGCCATTAGCTTCCCCCAGAGCCATGAGCAACAGCTCTGTCTGTATGGAAACACGGGGGTTTCAGAGCCCTTTCTCAAGAGAGCTCTCACGACTTGGGAGCTCTGGAGGCTGAGATGCAATTGAGGACAAATGCTATTGCGCTGTTAGTCCTTCTGCAATTTTCCATGCTATCCCACTGTCTTAGTTTCCTGGATGCTGTGTCAAATACCACACAGCAGGTTGTCCTAAACAGCGGGACTTTGTTGGCTCATGATGTCCGAGGCTAAAAGGTTTGCTTCCTCCAGGGGTTGGTAGCATTCTGGCTAGCTGGCTGGCAATGGTTGGGTTCTTTGGCTTTCCCATCACCTGGTGATGTCCTCTCCTTTATCTTTCAGATTCTGTGGACTTTTGGCTTCTGGCTCCTCCCTGAGGCTTTCTCTGACTCCGTCTGAAGTTCTTCTGCTTATAAAGGCTTCCAGTCCAGAGTAAGACCTGACCTCATTCGGCTGGGCCACATCTTAACTAAAATACCATCTTCAGGGGATCCTATTTACAAAGGGTGCATACCCACAGGAATGCAGGTTAAATGAAGACCATGTCGAAAGTGGGGTTCACAATTCAGTTCACCACAGACACTAATCACTTGGGCTTTTCAGTTAGGCCACCAGAGCTCACACGTACCACATACATATTGAAGTTGTTAGGAATCATGAAGAGAGTGTCTCCTGCCTGTTCATTTTGCAGCTGCTCTCCTGTGCTCGCTGGAATGCTGGACATATATTTCGACGATCAAATTCTCTCCCACTAAAGGGCATGCCCCTTCTTTACGTGGCCTGGAGCTGCTCCCAACTATGGCTCTAGAATCACCCTCATTCTGGATATGTCATTATACTCATATTATGGAGCTCTATTTACTGGTAACCACAAATGTGGAAATAAAAGAAAAAGGGACAATTTTGGAAGGAACAAATAGCATCAAAATCATAAGGCACCCTGGACACAGGTGACGCTTTGGGGGAAAAAAAAATCCCTATGTTCTCTCTACTCACTCTCAGGGCTTAGTCTAGCGGAAAAACTGGTTTTAATTATGTTACATCATCAGCGTCTTTCTTCAGTACCCACTACTCTTTTGGTGGCTCTCTAATGAATGTGCTGTAATATCAACCACCAAAAAAAGGTGGGGTTTTAATGTTACCCTTCAGGGACAACCATAATTACCAAACACTAAATCTGGGTGAGACGGCCCCTCTGCAACAGGGCACCCTCTGGGCAGAAAGACCCTCGATGACCAGTCCCGGTAATTCAGAGTGACTGGGTAATTCTGATGAACCTTGGGGAATAATTTTGGAAGTCTAATTCCATAGGTCCCTTACCTCTCACAGAAAGGGTGTCAACAACGCAACGTGATTACTTGGAATGAAAAAGAAACGAAAACATCAGGGCTTTAAACAGTCTTCTCTCTCCCCCTGCTCCTGGACCCCCTCCTCTGAGCTGGGGCCCTGGCCTCTCACCCAATTTCATCTGTGTAAATTAAGGTGGAACTCCTTGGAGGCAGCAATCAAGTCCCGCTAATCTTCCTATTTCCTCTATCAATTGTACAAAGTACCTTTTCAGTGTATGTTGATTATATTCAGTTATACCCTCAAAAAGCCCACCAAATCTGAGGTTCTTGGATTTATCTGGACTAAATCTCTAGAAAGAGTTACTACAGAATTTAGTTGCTTTATTCATGAATTTAATATACACATTCAGGTACACCATTCCTTATATGAACCCCCCTGCGGTCAGGATATATTTGAAAATCAGAATTTTTCAGATTTTCAAAAGTTAACATGGCCCTTGTATTATGTAACATACCATCTCTGTGTCTAGATTTACAAAAAGTCTAAATAAAGGAATAAATAAGGACTATAGATAGCCTCACATTAATTCAGGTTATCTTTTACCATCAAATAAGTTTACTACAAACATAGGGAAAGACTTTTGTTTTCAGGGGTTTTAGGATTTCAGAATAATGAAGGAGGTAGACTTATGTTCAAAAAGAAAGACAGGGGAGCGCCTGCTTCCCATATACGAAGGGCCTGGGTTCGAACTCCAGTACCTCCTAAAAACAAACAAAAAAAACCACCTCTCATTGGGGAGCTGATGTAGCTCAGTGGTTGAGCACCTGCTTCCCATGTATGAGGTCGTGGGTTCAATCCCCAGTACCTCCTAAAAAAAAAAAAAAAATGGGTTACTTCTTTTACATTAAAATTCCATAACTAATAAAATATTCCTTTAAAAATATCAGTTTTATTTTTTATTTTTTTTAAGATTGTATTTTATTTATTCCCTCCCCCCCTTGTTGCTTGCACTGTCTGCTTTCCGTGTCCATTCACTGCACGCTCTTCTGTGTCTGGTTGTCTTCTCTTCTCATCTTCTCTTTAGGAGGCACCAGGAACCGATCCTGGGATCTTCTGACGTGGGAGAGAGGCACTCAATCGCTTGAGCCACCTCAGCTCCCTGGTTTGTTGTGTCTCTCGTTGTCTTTTTCCTCGTGTCTCTTTTTTGTTGTGTCATCTTGTTGCGCCAACTCACCGCGTGGGCCACCAGCTTGCCACATGGGTCTGCTTGCCTTCACCAGGAGGCCCCGGGAATTGAACCCGGGACCTCCCATATGGTGCATTGGAGCCCGATTGCTTGAGCCACATCCAGTTCCCCCATAGTTTTATTTCTGTACTCATTTGGTTTTTAAAAATTTACAGGGCATATATTAAAGCACTGTCATTATTTAAAATTCCTATAATAGAGATAAAGCAAAAGTCCCTCAAGACACTCCCCCTTGTCACTTCAGTTTTCCTTTCACAAAGGAATCTCTTGGCCTTCTGCTGCTCTATGGGCACCTACCAAAACACAGAGTAACACCTTAGGGTTATGAAGTCTGCTCTATGGGCACCGACCTAAACAACAGAGTAACACCTTAGGGTTATGAAGGCCTCTCACCTTCAAGACCACCTTCTTCTTTGACCCTTCCTCATAACATCCTCAGAGGTATATGAGGGAACAGTATTATCCCTAATGTTGAGAAATACAAACCTCAGCGTTAGGGTCATTAAGAGTCTTGCTTGTATATGATATGAAGCCAAGAAATGGAAAAGATGGGACTAGAACCCAAATGTTCTGACTCCCAACATTCCTTGTGTTTTCTGCCACCACAGATTCCACCATCCTGCAGATTCCCAAAACCACATCTGGAGCCAGGGGTCATTAATGCAGAGACATACTGTATCTAAGATGCATCAAGGAAAGTCAAGGTTCCCTGGTAGCTTGGGAGCCTCATGAATTCCTGTGACTTCAGAGACACTTCCCCAAAGAAGATTGACCAGCTTTCTGTAATGTCCCATCCTATCCCCAAAAGAGCTCTTTAACAAATTATTTTATCTGTTCTAAAATTGCTGCTGTATTTGTACAAATTTGTGCAGTTGGCCAATTTTGGTTCTCTGAAACCACCTTCCCCTTTGTCATGTTTCTATCATGACCTTCAACAAAGAGTGCAAATAACTTCACATATTTTCCATTTGCTTTTTTTAAACTGCATTCTAAGAGAAAGGATGGGCACACTTATTCTCCTTTTAAGGATGGCCGCTTAGAATCTGTGCCTTTCCACTCTGTTTAGCAATAGAAAAAGCCTTTCCCACTCAAGGGAGAAGCTTTCTAGAGATATTCTGAAGCATAAAAATCTTCAAACATAACATCCTTGAGGCAAGTAGAGAAAGTTCTAAGGAAGAAAGGGTTAGTAGGAAAGACAAGAGCTTACTTCATTAATCCAATATCAAATATAGCCTGTTAAAAGAGATTAGAGCTTATTGACTGAATCTGGTAGTAGCGGCTGCCCTAAATAGGCATGTAATTTGGCAAGAGCCAAAGCCAAGGAACTTGTCCTACTTACACAGACAATGGAAGAGTAGGATTAGCCATAGTCTATCTGGGAAACTTTCTCATTTTAATCATATATATTCTAGAATAATGAAACAGTGTAGAGTATTTGAATTAGATGTTTGCCATAATTTGAAAGAAGCAAAGGGATCATGTTGCAGTAGAATGAGTAATCCTTTGCAATTATTTTGTGTTGTTTTTTTTTTTTTTTTCAGAATGTATAATGACTTCCTTACACTAGTCACTTTCCTATACAATAGGGGTGATTTTTAAAAAATCTCTTGTTCCTCATTGAATTCTTATAACTTTTTCTGCGAGGTGGGTGAGGGAGTAGGTAGCTTCTTCATTAGTAATTTTACTTTATTCAGTATGTTCTAAGAAAAGTTGTCATAATTCTGTTATTTGATCAGTTCTTATAAAACAAAAAAGGTAAATTAAATGTTATTTTTAAAAATCTCTTAAACTTTTTAGTTCTTTGCTAAATCAAATCTTCAAAGAATGGAAAGTCTGAGTGCCAATCCCAGCTAACAAGGATTTAAATGGCAGGCCCTAGAAAGAACAGAGATAAGAAGAGGTAAATTAGGTTCTGAGTCATAGCAGCAGCAGGGGCTTGAGAGAAAGGAGCCAGGAAATGAGGCAGTTCAGCGGGATTCTGAATTTTCTAGATTGGGAGCCACTCTAAAAGAATAACCTCGCTGGACTCTGGGAAGTGGGAAAAGGTGCCAGGGAGAAAGGATGAGAGGGGGCTGAGAGTTGTCTGCGAGGCTTGAGCTAGGGAGGTGGGATGGGGCTGACAGCATCACTAGTATTTCACACCCAGGGAGCACAATGAACCGTGTCAGCCAATAGGCTGCCCATTGATCCCGCCATCTCACTAGTGCTCATCTCTTCCTCTCCTCTCCATCCTCTCTACCCATTAACTTGGTTAGGGCCCTTCCTCTCTTGCCTGGCAAGCTTGCAACTTGATTCTTCTACTCAATCTCCCAACACTGAGTCTTGCCCACTTCTGGTCCTTTAAATTAAAGGAAAATTTCACTGCCTCCCACCCTGGCTGAAATCTGATCAAGGTCTCCCAAGGCCCCCAGGATAAAATCCAAATTCCTTATCCGGGTCGCAGCCTCCTTCATCTCCTACCATCAACAGGCTAACAGCCTTGCTCCCAAGATCCTGAAGTGGCGCAGCTCCCTGAGGGCATGCGTGCTCCCTCTCGCTTCCGGTTCTCTGCCCTTGCTGCTCTCTGTCTACGCTATTCCCTTCTTGTTTATACGGCCTCCTCCAGGAACTTTTCCAGCGGATACCTCCGTCTCTTCACGCCTCTCAGAGAGCATTTTTCCCGCTGTTCTCGGTTGATGGTCCATCTCCCTCCCAAGACTGGAAGCACGGAGAGGTCACAGCCCAACTAGGTTTTATTCATTTTTGTTTCCCCAAAGGAATTCTGGCACCCTCAATAAAGATATGTGAATTAACGAAAAACCTGCAATTTCTTCCATTTCAAAGGAGAAAAGCTGCTTAGCTTGCTAATTTTCCTTTTCCTTGTTAAAAAAAACTGTGTGAAAGAAGCAGGGGGATCATGTTGCAGGAGAGTGAGTAACTTTCCTTTAAGTGCTGCAAGCAAGGGGTGTAGGCAAGGGAGAGTCAGCTTTCAGGAAGCAGATCCTCCCCCACCCCCCTTTTAAATTCTATATTCTAACAATTACTAAAATGTTTCTTGGCGGTCCTAGTTTTAATTTAGTAAAGTATGGACATCTTTTAATGAGAGATGAAAGGAAAGTCCATCACAGAAAGGACAACTGTCAGTAAGAGGTATTTTCCAACACTGTTGGGTTTATTCAGAAACATACAATTTCTCACAATCCAGCCAGGCCATAGGAATCAGGGAAGAAGCTGAAGGGAAGGCAAAACATAGACATAGACACAGAAAAACACATATACACACAACCAAAGTATTAGTAAAGAAATGAGGGCATAATTATGAATTTGAAAAATCTGTATTAATTTGAATCTTGAAAATGTTTATTAAAAATGGAATTTAGTTTATTCTGAAAATATTGACATATAATGTAAATAGCAATATTTTAGACACTATAAGAGAAAGATTCTCACAAAATGATAATAAATAACAGAAATCCTGGTGACCCACCTATCTTTAAAAATGAAAACGTTCATATAAGTAAAGCAGTGACAAGGGCTATTTTAAGGTTGAGTGATTAATTGCCACTGAAAAGGGCAGAATGAAGTTGTTGTTTTTTTCATAGTTACTATCATCCTAAAAGAAAATAATTCTTTGCAAGGCTTGGAATATAAAAATTGTTTGATAAATGATTGGTAAATGTTTTTGTTGAATATATAAGAATCATGCTTTCTTCTTAAAATATTGTTGTCAATTAGAAAAACATATGTAACTAGTGGCTATAAACAGCAGTAAAAATAAGTTTAAGACTGCTGAATACAGTAAAAGATATTGTTAGGTAACTAAATAGAAGATTAATGTCAAATATAATCACGTGAGCTACATTACATAATGATAGGCTTCACAGCAGCCAAGTCATATCTCACTTTATGGAATAGAGATCTTCTTGAGAGTTTGTGAGAAAATAAGTTTATGCTTATTTTATCATTATTAACTTTCCTTATAAAATGGAAGGTATATTCCACATGTTGATACAATTAGGGTGGTAAAATTCATAGTGAAGGAGTAGGCAAAGTTTTAAAAATCATACTTCGAATGGAAAACCTATTAGAAAAACAACATCAATATTTATAACTCAACATATAATATTGAAACTTAAAATTTCATACCAGGAATTATATTCCCTTGGGCCTAGCTAAATCTACAGAAGCAGGCAAAGTGTCTGAGTGTAAATTAAATTCATGATTTTATTTCCACCTCAAGGCAAGAAATTCATCTTTTAAACCACAAGCTGATCAAAGGATGTTTATTGAATGCCATACATTGATGGTACAAGGAATTTTTTTAGCCTTAAAAATGCTGTTACCTCAAAATATTCCAGACTGACTCTAAGTGCTTCTTTTAAATGTCTAGGTAGAGGGTGAGCTCAGGAAGCCTATCATAAACGATAGTAATACAACGTGGAATGAGATAGGACTCTCAAATAGTACCCACAGCAGACCAAAGTAAGTATGTGCCTCCTTCTCCACCCTCTAAACTAACACAGGAAATATGATTGAGTATTTCAAAGGGTAGATAAGCACACCCAATGGGCAGGTGATATTTAACAAAAGTCTTATTATAGCTTGATCCTTAAAAGAAGAAGTAATCACTATTACCAGCCATGTAATAAGTTACATGTAAGAAATTAATTCCTTTTCTGAAGAACCCATAAGTCAGTTTAGTTGTTTATTTAAAAGGGTGAAAAAGAGACTCAAATAATTAGGCTTCTTGTTTTTTTAAAAAAACCCGTCTGTACTTGGTATTTTTGTGATTAAGACATTTTACAAGTTTCAGTTTTCTCAAGAAGACACACACACACACTCAAATCACAAATATGGTACCAAATAATACCAGAGAGAAAGTGTCAAAATAAAATACAAACTACAGAGGCAAGTGGAAATCATGTGAGTCAGGAAGAGATCTGAGGCCAAATGGCCTCGACAAATATTCTTTTCATCTCCAGGATGGAATTTCTGTAGTTCTCTAAGACTTACCCAAGACTGGCATTTTCTTGGGTCTGAGGAGACAAACAGCATCTCCATTTGTGTTAGGGCATGATTATCTGAATGTCCGTCCCCTTACCTGACATGACAACTACATGTGATCTTGGAATTGGTCTTACAGCTGCTGCCGGACATGAGCAAAGCTTCTAGAGGATCTAAGCAAATTCCTAGGCATCCAGACCCTTCTGGGGATTTTTCCAGGCTGATGGTGGAAGCCAAATGTTTCAAGGTGTCCAGAGACCACAAGGGCATGCGATTCCCAGATACGATCTCCAAGTACAAATGTTTCCATATTGCAGGAATGGGAGAGTGAGGGAATGGGGGTGGGTGGGTATAGACAGACCCTCCCTTCTAGTCTTTCTTGATAATGTCAGCCACATAACTCAGGATTTGGATGTTAGGGTAACATTAAAAAAATATTGCAGTGTGGGTTTTGACCTATAAAAACCTTCATTAGGTACTTAAATTTATAAAAACATGTTAGAATTCGTATCTTTGAGCTGAAAGAAAGGCAACTGCGTTGCCTCCCCCAGTATCAGAAGTAGGTACCAGGAGCCCAATAAAGTATCCCAGGATTTCTCCAGTCAGACTAGTGCTTGGCAACTCGGAAGCTGGAGTTACTGGGAGGAGGGGAGCAGTCCAAGAGAAGTAAATATTTTACTTTGTGTTCTAAATTAGCTGATTGTTTACATTATTGAAAAATATCAGGTAACCATTAAGTCCACTATGTCCTGGCAGTGTGGACATGGAATGAAAAATAAATATTCTCTTGGTAATATCTATTAAAAGCCCTAAAACTGTCCAAGCCCTTGTATCCAGAAGTGCTCTTTTTAGAAATTTATCCTAATGAAATAATGGAGGAAACAAAGTGTTTTTCTTGCATATTTGTTTGTTTTTTTTTTGTCTTGTTTGCTATTATAAACAACATGTGTCCATTGCTAGCATTTATTATAACAGCAAAAATATTTTCAACAAATTAAAACATTTGATTATCTACATCTATGATTAAAGGACTATGCAGGATATTCCAGCTGACCAAGATGTTGATGTGAGACACTCTCATGTTCCATTCTCCACATAGTCTTTGAACAACTAGCAAAAACTAGCAGAGAAATTTTCCTCAGAATTCTGGAAAAGTGTCAAAGGGTTGCAGTAACTGGGCAAGCATTGAATCAAGAAAAAAGCAACTCAAATACAGCAGGAAAAGCTCCCGGTGACCCTACTGACTCACCCCACCCTCTCCCCAACATGGTGGCGCCAGCTGACATTCTCACTGTGGGTCCCTAGACCTGTTCTGGAGGTAGCAGTGTAACCCCTATGCACATACTGGGGTACACATATGTCAGTGACAATCTATCCAGTGGAGCCCGAAGGATTAAACCAGGACACTGGTCTTGGGCTCATCATCCCATAACTTGCCTGTAGAAGAACTTACAGATAAATCAGTGTAAGAAACAATCAAATTACAGCACCCAGGGGACAAAGGATTACCAGCTATACGATTTATAATAGAGCACCTGAGATAGGGAAAAGACTATTTCATGGGGAGAAGGGGGACATTTAAGATCTGTGTAAATGGAGGATTTCCTGAGGCCACGAGTGCATGCCCAGGATAAGAGGCAAGCTCAGAAAAGGCAGGACAGGAACCTGTGTTTTGCTGCAGGTTGATATTCAATTCATTTGCAGGAGCACTAGCTCTGAAGGAGAGCAGCAGCCAACACAGAGCCAATTTGCAAATACTGTGAACCAATTTTTTGTTAGTTTGTTCTTGTTAGCACCTGGCATTTGAGGAAATCTCTGTCATCTCTGTCATAACACCAGCTCGATACAACCTTAAGTAACAGACCACTCAGGGTCTACATTCCAGAGTTAACACATTAAAATGTACAGTGTGGAACAAAAGATAATAAGACATACAAGGAAACAGCCAGTGATGTCCCAACCAAAGTAACAAGATAAAACATTGGAAATGATGAATGAAAACAAGAGTTTGGACATAACTTTTTAAAAAATGTTCTTAAATATGCTCAGATAGCTAAATGAAATCATGGAAAAAGAATGATAGGATATAAGAAAAATGATATATGACTGTATTAATCAGCCAAAAGGGGTGCTGATACGAAGTACCAGAAATCTATTGGCTTTTATAAAGGGTATTTATTTGGGTAGAAGCTTACAGTTACAAGGCCCTAAAGAGTCCAACTCAAGGTTACTTCCTTACCAAACTCTGTTGCCATGTGTTGAAGCAAGATGGCGGGCAATATCTGTGAGGGTTCAGCCTTCCTCTTCCTTCTTAAGGCTCCATGGGTCCAGCTTCTTCCAATCTCAGCTATAGGCTGGCATAGGGCTTGTCTCTCTTCTTGGGGCTCATTTATTTCTGGGCTCAGCTGCTCTGTTCTCTTCACAATGTCAGCTATAAACCATGAGGCAAATGGCTCATCTCTCTTCCCAGGGCCTCTGCCATGTCTATGGAGCTGTCTCTCTTCCTCTGTGTAAATTCTCTGGGTATCTACTTCTGTGTTCTCCTTGATTGAGTGCCTGTTTATATAACCCATCAAGTGGTCGGGGACTCAACCCTGTACACCTTAATGGCGTGGTCAAATCAAAGCCCTAATCTTGATTTAATCAAGTAAATGTGAAGTCTTTGAATTTAAACCAATCAAGGGGTATCATGCCCAGAGGAACAGACCAGTTTACAAACATTATCAATATCTCTTTTTGGAATTCATTAATAATATCAAACTGTCACAATGAACAAAATGAGAATTTCAATAAAGACATAGAAATTATAGAAAGGAACCAAATAGAAACACTGGAGCTGAAGTCCACAATAAATGAAATAAAAAATATTCTCTAGGGGATTTCAAGAGCAGATTGGAGTTGGCAAAAGAAAGAATAAATGAACTCAAAGATAACACAATTGAAAGCATTCAAACTGAGGATCGAAAGAAAATAGAATAAAGAAAAGTGAACAGAGTCTAAGAGACCTGTGAAAGCATACCAGTTAAGCATACGGTGTCCCAGAAGGAAAAGAGAGAAAGGAGCAGAAGGAGAATTTGAAGAAATAATGAGTGCAACTTTCAAAAATTTAATGAAAGATATGAAAATAAGCATCCAGGAATCCAACAAACCCCAAGCAGGGTAAACTCAAAGAGATCCACTCTCATTCACATTATAATCAACTTGCCAAATGTCAAAGGCTAAAAGAGAACTTGAAAACTGCAAGAGAGAAGCAACATGTCATATACAAGGGATACCCAATAAGATTAAATACTGATTTCTTATCATAAATCATGGGGAGAAGAATGCAGGAGGATGAAATATTTAAAGTGCTGAAAGAAAATAATTGCCAACAAAGAATTTTATCTCTGGTAAGACTGTCTTTGAAAAATGAGGAAGAATTAAGGCATTCCCAGATAAACAAAAGCTGAGGGAGTTTGTCACTACCAGACCAGCCCCACAAGCAATGCTAAAGGGAGTTCTTCATGTTGAAAGGAAAAGACACTAGACAATAAAGATAATTTGTGACAAGAACATCATAAAGGTGGGGTATAGGAAGGAATACAGGAGCACAGTTTATGTACGCTTTGAAATTAAACAGGCATCAAATCAAACAAGATGGTTATAGATTTAGGATGTTACATTTAAGCCCCAAGGTAACCACAAAGAAAACATCTGAAAAATATACAAAGGAAATGAAAAGGGACTCAAAATGGATCACTAGGAAAGATCAAGTAAATATGAAAGTAGGTGGTGATGGAAGAATTGGGGGAAAAAAAGGAATAAGGCTTACAAAGATCAAGTAGCAAAATGGCAGAATTAGTAGACACTTTAAATATGAGTGAAATAAACTCTCCAGTCAAAAGGCAGGGAGTTGGGAAACGGCTGTGGCCCAATTGGTTGGGCTCCCGTTTACCATATGGGAGGCCCCGGGAATTGAACCCGGGGTTCAATTCCCGGGGCCTCCTGGTGAAGGCAAGCCAACCTGCGCGGCGCGGTGAGCTGACACAGTAAGATGACGCAACAAAGGGAGACAAGCAGACACAGAAAAACGCGCAGCAAATGGACACAGAGAGCACAAGCAGCAAGGGGGGGATAAATAAATAAATAAAAATAAATCTTAAAAAAAAAAAAAAAAAAGGCAGGGAGTGGAAGTATGGATAAAAAAACATGACCCAGGAGCAGATGTGGCTCAAGCGGTTGAGAACCTGCCTCCCACAAGGAGGTCCTGGGTTCGGTTCCTGGTGCCTCCTGAAAAAACAAAAAGCAAAACAAGCAAAACAAACAAAAAAACTAACTCAGGGAAGCTGATGCAGCTCAGTAGTTGAATGCTGGCTTCCTTCCCACATACAAGGTCCTAGGTTCGATCCCTGGTCCCCAGTACCTTAAAAAACAACAACAAAAAACAACCCATGACCCAACTACATGCAATTTACAAGAAACTAACATTAAATTCAAAGACACAAGGAGGTTGAAAGTGAAAAGATTGAAAAAATATATACCATGCAAATAGTAAACAAAAGATAGCTAGGGTGGCTATACCAATATCGGATAAAACAGACTTTAAGTCAAAAACTGTTACAAAGGACAAAGAAGGACACTATATACTGATAAAGGTGTCAATTCAATAAGACATTATAACAATTATAAATACATATACACCTAACAGGAGAGTCCCAAAATATATGAAGCACATATTGACAGATTTGAAAGGAAATAGTTCTACATTAATAGTAGTAGGCTTTAATACACCACTCTCAATAACGGAGAGAACATCTAGATAGAAGATTAATAAAGAAAGAGGAGACCTGAATGATACAATGAACCAATCAGACCTAATAGACATATATAGAGCACTCTGAACAACTACGAAAGAATGGATAATCTCCTCCAGTGCACATGGATCATGATCTAGGATAGACCATATGGTAGGTCACAAAATAGGTCTCAATCAATTTAAACAGAATTAAATTATACAATGTATCTTTTCCAACCACAATGAAGCTAGAAATCAATAACAGAGGGAGAACTGCAAACTTCACAAACTTAATAATAATACAAATGTATGGAAATTAAACAATACAGTCTTAAACAAACAATAAATTAAAGAAGAAATCACAAGGGAAATTAGGAAATTATCTTGAAGTGAATGAAAACAAAA